>JAYMSL010001166.1:0-18416 GCA_036897195.1 Plantago coronopus
TAGGGGTTCTGAACAAGTACATGTCGAAACTAGGGATGTCGGGACTGAAACCAAGGAGGTCAAAACTAGGTATGCTATTTTTCCATTATGCTTTAAGTATGCTTCTTTCTGCTAGTTTCAACACCTAGGGCTTTATGTTTCTGTTGGTTTCTGTACTCTAATAGACTAGTTTCACAGTCTGATATGCTAGTTTTAACATTCTAAGTAAGTTAGTTTCAACATGCTCTGTGGTGCGGATATATTCTAGTTTGTGTTTCTGTTGGTTTTTTCTTTATTCTTTTTTAAGTTCGGTTTCTTCGGATTAATCTGAACTTGATCCGAAATTTCGAATCGATTAAAATTTGATCTGAACCATCCGAAATTTCAGATTGGATCGGGTTGATCCGAATGGACTGCGTGTCAAAATCTTCCAAGAAAGCAGCTTCCGGTAGTGGCATAATCCGATACATAACGATTCCGTAATTGAGACCTCATTTTGTATTATTCGGTAAGTATCTTACAAAATTGAAAATCCGTGTAACTTGTAGTACGACTTTGAGAAAAAACTAAAAAGGAAAAAGAAGAAATAGTACACCGCTCCAAAAAACACTTGGCAGCTCTACTCTTTGTTCAGTCCAGTCCTCCTCGATATTCACCGGCGTCGTCTCCTCTCCCCCCGGTACCTCCCACCTAAACATTTTACCATTCCTGAAAGCTTTTTACCCACATTCACCACTCACTCAATTCTCCATGGCATAGGTCAGTGATTAGCCCTAGATTCCCCCTTCCTTTCATTTTGGGGTTAATTTTACGAAATTGTCTTTCTCATTCGTCTGTCTCATGTTGCATTCTCCTTCTCTCTCTTTTGCCGTGCTGAATCAATAAGCTTCACCGGGTATATTGTATGCTTATGCTCAAGTTTGTCACGCCAAAATACAATAGGTTATTTTACTAGTATAGTAACAGAGGGAATGAATGAGGGATACGGAGGTAAGGGTAAGGAAGGAAGGGTACTACATGACACATAGATGTACCGACTCCGGGTGCTTTAGTTTGCACAACACAGTGTACAAATGTTCTCCTGTATTTGGAATGGAGTACATTGCCAGTAATAATTGACTCGCTCAACAATTTTTTGTATCAAAATTCATTTCATTCTGGATATTCATACTGTATAGTATGCACCTAGATGTTTCTTTTCTGGTCATAAGTTTACTGACTTATTCACAGTTTTTTTTTTTTTTTTTTTTTTAAATTTGCTGCAGAAACTCTGTGGGTGCAATATGATTGATAGCTTTTAGTTGGGCACAGAGAACGCAAGTCATAACCAATTCTTTGAAGCTCTTCGTCTTCAATATCATTTTGGCCGTATGACAGGTATTGTTTGGGTAGCTGATTCCAATGCGGATGAAGCTTTTACTAAGAAAAGGAAGAGACAAGTTGGGAAAAGGAAAGTTGAGTTTCTTGACTGGGGCTCTAGGCCTCTGATTGAATTTCTTCAAGCAATAGACAAGTATGTGGTGGGAACTAAGCCTACTCAGCGTGAGGTGGCTGCCCTCATCATTAGGTACATCACTGATAATAACCTTTTTAGTCCTGCAAAAAAGAAGAAAGTTCTATGTGATCAGAAACTTTTTGATCTGTTTGGAAAGAGAACGATCGCTCGCCCTAAAGTATATGACCTACTGGAAGAACATTTTGCTGAAAACCATAACAGCTCTGACGATGATTCCATGGATAGTTCAGATGAAGAAAATCGCCGAGGAAAGAAAAACAAAAAAGATATGCAGAAGAAGATACCTCAGACTCCCAAAAGCTGCTTTGCTTCTATTGTTTCCGATAACATCAAACTTGTTTATTTGAGGAAAAGTTTACTACAGGAGTTTCTAAAGGTTCCTGAAAGCTTCACTTCGAAAGTTGTGGGTAGCTTTGTTAGAATGAAAACGGATCCGAATGACATCTATCAGAAAAACCGTTTCCAGCTTCAGCTGGTCACAGGTTTGCTTTGGCTTCTCAGTTCTTTACTATTCTAGTGCTTTCTCGTGCCACTTCCATTTGGACTGTTAACTTTTGTTTAATTTAGTTTTTCCAATCCAGAGAGATTTTAAAAAGCTTTGCTTCAGCTTTAATACCATTTGAAAATTTGGTTTTCCCGGAAAGTTTTAGAAAAGTTGAAATATATTTTTTTTTAATATCCATTTCTTTCACTAACAATTTATCGTCAGCCTTCTATTTATAGTTTACAATACTGAACTCTTTGTTATTACAAGCAACTAAAACTAGAAATTTCCTGTTACATTTTTTTGCGTGTCGTTATACACTTTAATCAGGCTTTGGGCTTTCTCTATTGCTATGTTAATTGGTCCTGTACCAATCTTTCTCTGACAGGTGCAGAAATGATTTCTGAAGCTGGCCGTGAAGTCCACCTAAGAGTTGCAAATTATTTTAAAAATGTTCCGATCACCATGCTTTCAGATGAAATGTTTACTGATGTATGTCTGTTAACCACCAAGTGTTTTAGAGTTGATATTGATGTCACTATATGCATCGCCAGTCCTTTTTTATTTTAATGAAATTTGTTATAATTTGCAGGAAGAAATTGAGGACGTGCGTGATAGAATTAAAGCTGGTGTGCTTAAAAGACTGACTGTTGTAAGAATTCTTTCTGTAAATGATGTTTTGCTGGTTAGTTCATCTCTATTTATTTAAATAGAACAGGATTATGTTATACTTCATATTATTCATTGCACGAAACAGTTCATCTACTACCATTATACTTGAGATTTCAACTGTAAGATCCTAAACCTTGTTAGCTGATTCTGCTGTAGGATAGAAACTGTAGCCTGAGTAGAAGAGTCATCTTAAACGAACAATTAGGTGGTTTCCTAGAGAAATTTTTGTGATTAAAATTTCATTTCTCTCCAGGTAGATATAATTTCTAGATTTATCTCCCTAGATATGCTTCCCATGTAAATCGGCCCAGAAGCTAGTAAAAAGGATGTTGCAAAGGAAGACATTGAAACTGAAGGTTGAACCGTTCTTGTTATATCTTGCTTCTGCTGAGGGGAAGATTACTTTTCCTCTCTTCTGGAGATGTAGTTGCTGAGTTATTGCTACACATTTTAGAGCTGAACTTGTGATATTCTGGATTAGCATGTTTCATTTTATGGTATTGGTATCTGTTATTCCTGAAAGGTACTCTGGGGACAATCTTCTAGACGTTGGATGTAAAACTTAGAAATGAAGTTTCCATCTGTTGTATTTGGTCAATCAAGAGAGTCTTTTCTGTTGACCTCTAATCTTACTATTTTCCTTCTACTTCTCTAATCACAACTTGTTACTTGATTCGGCTATAGGATTCAACCTGAATTGTAGTTTTAGAAGAAATGAATGAAGCAATCTTTGTGGTCCCAAAGGTATTTGTGGTGTCTACTAACTGATACTCCCTAGATAGATATTATTTCTAGATTCAGTTCTCTAGATATGTTTCCCTATATAAACCGTTCCAGATGGTAATTAAGGAAAAGGTTGGTTTGGAAGAAATCCAACCTATAGGATGTGATAAAGATGAAAACTTAAGTTCTTGTTATATCTCATTGTGCTAATGAGAAGATTTCTTTTCTCCTCTTTTAGCAATCTTGGAAGTAAGAACTAAGTAATGCTATGAATTTCAGGACTGTATTTCCTAGTGTCCTAGAAGGGATCATGTTGTTTCACAATATCGTATCTTTTATGGTTTGTGGGGCCGCTGGGTGCAAATGTTTGGATGCTGGTGGCATAATATTGACAAATATAGTTTTTATCCATACCAGTCAGTGAAAATGTACTTTATTGACCTCTGATCTTTCTTGTCTCCTTCATTTGCAAAATAGTACTATTGTTCTACCCCTATTGATTTTTTTTTTGGGTTTGAAATGGCAAATCTAATTAACACTATTCCTACGCCTATACCACCTTATAACTATTTACACCAATACTAACCTTATAACTCCAATCTAAACCACCTTATGCCTCCGTTGGGGTTCGAACCACCGACCTCCCCTATGCTACTCTAGTTTCCTTAACACTCGGCCACCCTTATAACTCCTCTACCCTTATTAAATTAAATTCTTACCTTGGTTGTTTTTCAGTTTAATTTCTCTGTTTCAATGTTTCTGAATTACTATCCAATATGGAGAATGTTAACTTTTTATGTTCATGCAACCTATAGGTCGAGCTTGAATTCAAGGCCCAGTTGTTGCATACTGATATAACGAAACACGTAAGTATTATCTTTTCATGTTAAACTTTATAGTTGCAAGCATTATCTCATAAAGAGATAAATCTCGAATTGAGACATTTTTCACCAAAATGTTTCTTTTTCAAAATTGAATGACAATCATTATATCTTCTCAGGCATGATTATGGATTATTTAGGGTAAAATGCATGGTTTCATGTTAAACTTTATCATTATCTGCGTGAGTGCTAAAAAACATGACAACTACTCAATCATATATATATATACAAAAAATGCCGTTTCAAAAAAAAAAAAGTATAGGAAAATTGAAGAACATGTATCTTGAAGCAAAGCTGAATATACCAGAAATATTTGCATACTATAAATTAAAAGATTCAAATTGTGAAAGAACAAAGCTTTCAGTAAATATTAAACATAAAAAAATATGTAGAAATCATAAAACTTTGCTGTTTCAGTGGCGAGCAAGTAACCCTATGCCTGATAGCATTAGCCTAATATCTTGTCCGTCTGCTTTGCTGTAATACATTTCCCGTGTATCTTTCTCTCTTTCTAAATGAAATTTCCTTTAAAAAAAAATAAAAAAATAAAATAAAAAAGCAAAAAAGAAATCGTACAAAAATTCTAAGAATGCAAAGTCTTGTGTTATAGACCGTTTAAATATAAGTTAAATATAGACCGACCTATGTTCTTGACTATAACATCTATGTTTATAATAATGCCCTTATAATAATAGGCGTTACGCGCAACACATTAATATTATTCGTCAACCTATGTTGCTGAGTATAACACCTACTCTCATAAACATAGGTGTTATGGTCAAAAACATGTGTCGGTCCATATTTAACTTATATTTAGACCCTCCTATGTGCTTTGCTATAGTTTCTACATATAAGTTAAATATTGACTATGTGCTTTGCTATAGTTTATATCTTTACCTATGTATGAACATAGGGCTATATACAACAGGATAGGTATCATAGACCTACCTATGTTACTATAACATCTATATATCTATGAATATACATAGGCGTTATAGTAAAGAACATAGGTCGGTCTATAAATAACTTGCATTTAGATCGTCTAACACAAGACCTTCTCTAATTTTTTATAATGAAAAAAAAAAGTTTCAACAATTTTGTAATTATTTTTATTAAAGATTGTGCATAAAGATACTTGCATATAGGGAGAGTGAGATACACACTCCAATATTGAGGCAAGTGTATATTTTTAAACTTAAGGTACATCAAAGCGATTTTTGAAACATGGGGTACACCCGTGCACAGTTCAAAGAATATGGGTTACATTCATGCATTTTACCCAGACTATGTAATAACAAAGACTTCTTAGATATTTCTGAATATACTATTTTCTGGTCATCAAATCACATTTACTGAAAGAACACGTAATGCTTAATGTAATGTATTCTAGTATGTGCATATATATTGGATTGGTCAACTGCTCCATGGCAACCAACATATCAGCTAACAGTTTTCACATTAACCATAGGTTAGTTATTTTTTATTACCCCACCTGTCAAGTTGCCACCATCTTAACAATTTATTATCTGGTTGGATTGGTTATGGCTGCTGCTCTGATTGTTTTTATCCATTCTCCTTTCACTTTTTCTACAGTCTATTGCCAAAGAACTTGCTTTGTTACAAGGGCGTATTGATCATGCCAACGAAAAGGGCTGGCGAAGAGAATATCCTTTAATATGCTCTTTTTTTCCCTGGTGTATTGAGACACTTATCTTGAAGTTCATGTTTCTTCCTATTGACTTACTGCTTATGAGATGTCACATATGTATGAATATGTGCTGCTTTCTTTATTTCTGCCACTATTTCTCACACCCTTTTGCCAACTAGGTTGTGAGCTATCCCTTTTAAGCGTTTAAGTAGTGAAAGTTTGGTGGTTATTTTTTATCGAGGTCACCTTGGTCACAGCCTCATTAGTTCCCTTTTGCACTTTGAATCTGCTTGGTGTAGAAATTAAAGTCTTCTGTGGAGCCTTACTGTTTACACAGATCCAACTTTGTGGAATCTCTATATTCTTGAATCTTTTCAGTTGTGTATTTATGGCAGCTGGACTTGGAATCGTTTGGCAATATTTAAGTGGAGTCGAATCTTTAAACTGATACATGAAATCGAGGATACTATTGAATCTGGTTATTATCTTGACTCTGTGGTCATGTTTGACCTTCCTTTGTGATTGCTTAGTGGGGAATTTGTCCTAGAAACTCTGCTTTAACCAATATCAATCTTAATATTATCTCTCTAATCCCATCTGTTATTAAATATTCATGATACATTGTAGGTAAGTTTATTAAGTGTAAAGACTACTGCATCTAAAAAGTGTTGATACATTAGTGCGGAACACATCCAATTAGAACACCTCAAAATACATCTAGAAAACATTTTCTATCCATATATTTAATTATTTCTTATGATGTTGGATTGAGTATAGTATACTGGGAGGACATAATTTCTATCACTACATACAGTTTTCTTTAGCAAAAATGCTTTACTTGTAGTTTGTTGAAATTACTTTTGTCATCCCTATTAAGTTCTGTCAGATTCTATTGCATAGCCTTCTGGGGGGGGGGGATATGTTAATCATTGCTTTCTATGTCTGTTATTTGGAATATGGTTCTTATGTTACACATAGTATCAGATTATGGTAATGTCTCATTGAGTTTCCTTGAAAGATATCCTTCATTTCAATAGTCTGCTAGAGCATAGGTACCATCTATTATTTCCACCTTACTGTTTTAGTCAAGTCAGTGCATACTTATGTTTTCAGCCCAGAATTGAGCAGCATTGTTTACTTAATTCTCTAGCTTTTACGTTATTTGAGTATCTAGAGAGAAGGAAGCTTCTACAGACACCTTCTGAAGTAGAAAAATTATTACTGAAAATTCCCGAAGTGATTGCTGAAGAGCTAGAACCTGATGCTGCTATGGAAGCTTCTCCGCGTTCAATTCTCAGGGGGACTTCAGACATTTCCAGCACTGATGCTTCAGGTATGCTGCCTCTGATATAAGCTTTCCTTATTTAGATATCACATTTGAAGAGCTACTTTGAGTATGCTATTTACATGATTAAGTAGTTGTCAAGTTTTTGAGCACTCATGCTACTACACCTCTTCTTGGGGCCTGGTTCTATACTAATTATGAATAAATCATAAATGTAATTCTGTACTCCATATTTGTGAAGGCAGAGCATTCCTAAAAATTTATTTTTAAGTTAACTCTTTACCGGGAACTCTGCATCCCTAGTTAGAGAGCATTTGCTTCTATGCAACTCCCTAAATCTGATGAGAACACATGAACACCATAGATGCTGTCGATCAAAGCATCAAAAGCCTAATCTCCCAATCATGTGGATCTCTTCTAAAAGTCACGTTCCAAAATATTCTACCATTACTGAAATCCAACCAGCAAGTTATAGTGGCATCCGAACAGTCTGAAATACTAAATAGAGAAGGAAAGAATACTTTCGATGGTTTATTCCCACACCAACAATCATACCAAAACTTGATCATCAACCCAATACCCAGTGTTGCCATTCTCTTCCAACCTTCATGTCTTCTGTCAGTCCGCTCAATGATGTGATCCCAAATCCGTACATTCTTATTTTGTGCAACAAGGGGAAGATCAAGGCAAATAGTAGGTAACTGAGCAATACCACCTAAAATCAATGCTTGCTAGCTAACTCATCAACCTGTTTGACTTCACTAAATAGAACAATCTCAAATTTATTGAGATTTATCTCAGCCTGAGACCGCCTCCAGGCATAAAAATGAGAGCTTCAAGATTACTTATCCCACAAAAATTAAGGGTGTCATTCGCAAATAGCGTAATTTGTACCTGGCCCACCCAAAAACCATCCCTCCATAATGGCCTTTTCTATCATTTTACTGAACCCATCCATAATGATGACAAACTTTTATTGCTAGAGAAAAACCCTTCCGGACCCAACACCAACATACAAACTGTGGTATGGAAACTTAATCCACCCGCACCATTTCTCACGGAAACCACGTCTTTTCGGCAAATACAATATAAATATCCCTATATACATGATCATAATACCGGTGAAGCAGGAATTAATTCGAGAGTCATTGCATTCTTCAACAATGAGAACAGAATCCAAAAATCGTGGCTTTTCTACAACCCTGTTCTTATAAGCTGAGATTATTCACCCAAGACTTTCTTTGACCTGTTTGCTAGCACCTTTGCAATCATTTTATAAATCCCACTTACAAGACTGATGTGTCGGAAACCTTTGATGTATGAACCCAGGTTTCTCAGAAATCCTAGAAATTTGGCGTTAGCATCTTAACAAGTTTACCTTGTTGGTGGAAGTATGAAATAACAGTGAGGACATCATCTTTGATCACGTCCCAACAAGGTTTATATAATTCAAAGGAGTAACCATCCAGGCCAGGAGCCTTGTCACCATTCATATTATGAACTGTCTCAGAAGCTTCTTGGAAAAAGGATTCTCCAGCGACAAGAAATCTTCTGAATTTATTGCTGAAAATTCGAGCCCATCTAGTTTCAGCCTCCAAGCAACCTGTTCTTTAGAAAGATTTTGATAAAACTCCACTATACGTGCTCCAATGTCTTTCTGATCTTCAAACGACACACTGTCAATCTCCAAATTAGAGTTAAAGTTGTTACAGCCTAGATCACCTGATTCGAAAGCTAGAGCGAGAGTGACAATCCGAGAAAACTGAAAAAAACACGAGAGCGAAAATTCTTAGAGCGATTTAGTATTCAACTCTTGCATACTTGAATGGATTCAAGTGCTAGCAGATAGTAGAAGAGGCATCCTTTAAATCACCTTCCTGCCCAGTTTTCCTGAATTAAATTAGTTCCGTGTCTGTGTATGATGTCTAAGAAATATGCTTCCGTTTAACTTTAACCTTATTTTAGCATTTATATGAACTGCATCACTTAATAGGTGATGTTATTGAGATGCCAGTATCTAGTTAACATGTTATCTTCTACATCGCCCTGAAGCTTCTGGTAGTCATAAGGTGGTCCAGCGGTTGAGGAAACGAGTTGAAAGTCATTGCAAGTAGGAGGTTTGGGGATCAAGCCTCGGGACGCACAGGTTTAGGTGTATATTACTAATATTTACTTGATAGTTTGTAATAGTTTGCCGATTCAGAAAAAAAACCCCTGAAGCTACTTTTAGTTGGTTACAATTTATCCTTTCCAGAATGACAGCCCACGTCGTTCTGATTGTGTCATGTCCTTTCTGTAGGTTTGTCCCGATTTACTCAAACCACAGTGACTTTTTCTGGCTTGCGAGCTTGAAACCTATTTAGCTATGTCTCGTTGCATCTCATCATAATTGGTGGCTCTTCACTCTTGCTATGTGGCCAATGAAGTATTTCTGACATGTTCTGGCTGGAACATTGATGTAGGCTGTTCTGTGACTTACAAGTCACAACAAGTTCACGTGAAGTGATTTGCAAAATAAAGTAAAATATTGTATTGTTTCATAATGAATTGTCCCATGGCCGTTTGTGGATCTGTGAAGGTGGAAATCAGAATAAGAATCTACGCCAAAAACTGCACAATCTTTCTTTGGTGTCGGATTATATAGACTGAAGGTCCAAATATAGTGAAGTTTTTAATATATTATATCCAACTATATTCTACTTTATAAGTACTTTATTCATTTTTAAGGGGTAATTTCATTAACCACTCCTAAAGAAAGATCCAATCACAAGTTAGTCCCTACTTATGTATTACATATGGGTCGAAAATGCATTGACCAGCATTTACTTGAATTTAGAAAATCAACATAACTTGGTTTTACTAAGCATGTGTCGTAATAGAAAATTTCCATAATTGAAAAAGAAAAAAGATTGCAAACTGATGAATACAATCTACAATATCACGTCAATACGTGACTTAAATTTTGCACTTTCTACTCAAAAAGTAAATATATACACACCGGATTGAAAATGAATGAATAGTTGAATACGAATAAGATATAAATTGGATTATGAATTAAGTCACACTATTCGTTTATTGTACTAGGTAAAAATATATATAAGGTTGAAGCAGTACAACATATATGCACTACTTGTAAGGGTTTCGAAGCGTACTCTTTTGATATCCTATTATCCTTTATAAATCTTGTTTTTTTATTGTAGTTTCTTTCAATTTACTCATGATTTAGTTTCTTTTCTCTTTCCCGTCATTATATATCTTTTAAAGTATCATTCGAGTTTTCTTAATTTTTTCCATTTTTTTATTTTGATTTAAATCTTATTTTGTTTTGAGAGAAAATTAGGAGAAAGAAAAAAAAGGAAAAAATATCAGATTTTCTGGGAAAAAGTTTTGGGGAGTTTTCATTATATTCTAGGCATTTGGTATCAATTAATTTCCTGATTTGTTTTTCCTTGCCTATATTTCTCTGAATTATAAGATAAATTATATCAACATAATACTCCCTTCGTCCCAAAACATTTGTCCACTTTTGACTTTTTAAAGTCAAACCTTATGAACTTTGACCGCGAATTACTTTTGCACTATAATTATCCGCTTTTGACTTCTTACAATCAAACTTTATGAACTTCGACCGCAAATTACATTCAAACTACAACTTTACAATATTTAATAAAATTGAATTAAGATAATTTACATACTAAATTTTCATAATATAACTCAATTAGAGATTTTTAACTTTTAGTTTAGAAGTAATTCACGGTCAAAGTTCCAAATGTTTGACTGCAAAAGTGGACAACTGTTTTGGACGGAGGGAGTATTGTTTTCCTTGGTTTTATCAATTTTCAGAACTTTCCAAAGTTGTATTAGAAGTTGTAAATTAAAAAATTTCCCTATTTTTAATTCAAACCAAACGAAGTTATGAGTTCAATGTTAGTACATTTTCATTGATTTTATGCACTACTTGTAAGGATTTCAAGCATACTCTTTTGATATCCTTTATAAAAATCTTTTTTTTTTAATTTTAGTTTCTTTCATTTTCCTCATTACTGTATATCCTTTTCTCTTTTCCTTCAATATATATCTTGTGAAGTATCATTCGAGATTTCTTAATTTTTTCCTTTATTATGATTTAAAGCTTCTTTTGATTTGAGAGAAAATTAGGGAAATTATACAAAGGGAAAAATCAGATTTTCTGGGAAAAAGTTTTTGGGAGTTTTCATTATATTCCATGCATTTGGTATCAATTAATTTCCTGAAAAAAATTTACTTGACTATATTACTGTAAATTATTAGATAAATTATATCACCATAACTATATACTCCCTCAGTCCCAAAACATTTGTCTACTGAAGACTTTTTGAAATAAAATTTATTAATTTTGACCGCGAATTACTTTTAAACTATAATTGTCCACTTTTGACTTTTTACAATCAAACTTTATGAACTTTGGCTGTGAATTACTTTCAAACTACAATTGTAAAATATTTAATAAAATTATAATTCAATTAAAGATTTTAACCTTATAGTTTGGAAGTTTTTTGCGGTCAAAGTTGAAAGAGTTTGATTGCAAAAAATCAAAAGTGGACAACTGTTTTAGATGGAGTATTGTTTTCCAGGGATTTATCAATTTTCAGAACTTTCCAAAGTTGTATTAAAAGATGTAAATTAAAAAGTTTCCCTATTTTTATTTGTCCCTTCTTTTAATTTCAAACCAAAGGAAGACTATGAGTTCAATATTTGTTCATTTTCATTGATTTTGTATCCCCCCCCTCCACTGCCCCCTCCCTTCTAAATTTTTTAAATAATTTCATAATTCTTAGAAGTTTGTTGTGAAAGTTTACAAATTTAATATTGGCACATTTCATATTTAATTATGACGAATCATGATGTCCGTTTTCTCTTAAATCACATGGGTCATATCGTGAACATTTCAAAGTCATTCACATTAATAGATTTGGTGTTCGTAAATCTATTTTAAAGTTTTAGTTTGCCATTTGAAAGCGGTATGGTTGTAACTGTATGACTACACAATTATTCAACATGACCTATAGATATTAGGATTATGAGCTTTGGATGGGCCCGGAATTACTGAGTCAGTCCATTTCCCTCTAAGCTCTCAGTTTATCCGAGTATTTCTTTCTTTCTTTCTTTTGATTACAACTTCTCCATGTGTTCTTTTGCGAAAGGGACTTAGCTTGCTCGACATGCATTGGCTTAAGGATTTTTGTGATAGTATGAACTTAGACGTTTCCTTATAAGTTGCCGGATATTGTGGGTATTTATGGACAAAGCTTTATGAACACGTGAATTATAATTTTTACTATTTTCCCTCGTAGTCTATTATTTAGTGGTTGGTTATTTTTCCTCTTGCTTCATTAAATGAGGTTGCTCGTCAAAAGTTTGACATGGTACATGAGATAGTTGTCAATGAATTAAAGAGATACCCTCACTGATTAAGTTAGTTGTTCGCGTGTTCCGAATTTTCGCTCAGTAGGTAGATCGTGGAAGAGATAAATCCCTTGTCTATTGAAATGACCAAAACTTCCCAAGGATACCAAAAGCAGGTCGAATTTATGTCCCAGAACCCAATCGAATGGCCGTGATTATCTGTAGACTGCCTGACTTGAACCTAAGCTGCGCATATCAAATTTGAAAGCGTTTGGCGCCATATTTTCCAGTATATAGTACTTGGGAGAAGATATTTAGGGTCATCATTCAAGTATTAGTTAGGGGTCAATTCATTTGATTCTTTGGTGATTGTTCTTTCCCTTCTCTAGGCATTGCACTTCACTAGCTGTTTTATGAATAAGCTTATATCCTTTATTAGCTTTCATCTGCTGCTTTTGTTTTGGACTTGCTTCTTTTTATTTTTATTTTATGTTTTTGGTTTTTTGCTCTGTTATTCTTATTTTATTTTTTTTTGTTTTTTGAAGAATCCTTGGACTGAATGCGCTTTTGCATTTTTAAGCACCAAGAAATGCTAACTGTTGTATTTTTGTGTCATATGTTGGTATTGTTATTATTATTCATGATGGAAAATTTATGGTTTACTATGTCTATGATGAAAACATAATTAGCTAATGATGTGACACTGCGCTATATTTGAAAATTTCTTAATAAAATCATGCTCTCCTTATGTTAATATTGTCTTCTTTTATCCCCGCTCTCATGGTTGCGCATTCACTCGATGTGGCTTAATAGGAATACATGTTAATCTTGGTCAATCTAATGCTATATGGTAATCTTCTTTTCTAACCTCGTTTAACGGACAACTTAAATATAATTTCAGCCTCGAAGACATAAGGATAATGTATACTTTTCATCTTTAATTCTCTTGCCGGTTTATTCTTCCAGGATAGAACATTTAGAAGTTTCTGTGATACTTTTGTGTTTACTCAAAATCTTTTGAGACAATTTATGATATGATTCATATATCACAACTAATTTATTTTAGTTATGTTCAGAAAAACCTACTTGATCCTGCTCCTTTTTTATTTTTCTATTTTATTTGTGCTTGATGCTGCAACAATTTACTTCGCTCTCATTTGCTCATCCTACCATCCAGGCTGTGGAGACTTGGCAACCCCATCTCAGCTGGTTGCTGATGATTTACACACTCCAAGAGGACCAACTGAGGACATGCCCGGTGATGACCACCTTGTTAAGAAACCCAAAGGTAAAAACAATCACTGTATCTCCTGTACACTGGGCTGTTTATATATACTATGCGGTCATTAATGTTAAAAAACCTCAAGGTGAAGTAAATATCCTAGTAGTGTACATATTTTAAAGCATAGTTTTAAGTTTTAACAACTTGCTCAAGCACAACTTTCCACAAACATGCCTTTTGCGATCACCTACCACATCGCGGTATTTGAAATAATGTGCACATGCATATAGAGGCTCATATATATCATATATGCACCTAATGTTAAGTGAAAACACATATATTACGGTGACAAATTCTGATAATCTCCAGAAATTCAAGTAAAAAATGCGAAGTGCGTGACCTTACTGAAAATGCTGAAGCTACTAAAGCTAACAATTAGTCAAGAGTAGATCTGTTACCCCTCCGACATTCTGAATCAAGATCCAAACCATCTATCAAAGAAACGCCTTTGCTCGAGACAGAGCTGGGTCATATTCAGAATAGGGAGCTCCTTAGCAGCAGTTCGACTGATGGTTTGAACTCTCCCTCTAAAAATCATTTGGCTTCCATTGTCATTTTGGAGGAAGCTGAATTATCTCATTCAGCTCCCTATTAGAAAGGTTTACTCTAGGCGGTGATTTGATGGAAATTTCTCTACTTGAGAAAGGTTTTGAATCTATAGTTTGGAGATCAATCAGTCATCTTTTGATGATATAATAGGTTGGCGCAGGTTGCTCTGTTTAAGTCACCAATCCCTCTTCATTACGGTACCACATGGACAGAGTGAATCATATGGTACCAAATGGAAGATTTTCCCTATTTGTTTCGCGTATTTGTAATTTCATACTGGTGCTTCTTAGCTCTCACCTCCATTTAAAAAAAAAAATCCCCCAAGGCTTCTTGCTCATTGGAGGACTCTCATCTGTTCGAGCCTATTATTCAGGCAATTAGAAGTTAATTAAACACCCATTTGCTGCTGCTGCTTCTTTTGTTTTTTTTGTTTTTGTTATGTTTTTGATTTGGTTTTGTTTATTCACCTCATTCGTACATGAACTCAAGCACATTCTGTTTTTCTTTTTTATTACATGTTCTGATGTTCAATGTGTTGTCGGTTGTGGTTGACCTATTTTCAGATTTTTCAATCTCTGGAGAGGTTTTCTTGGTTGTCTAATCGTCTTTGCATGTTACTTTCTTGCATTTTTTTTATGAGTGCCTTTTTTTCTATATTCATGGTAACTAATATCTTTTTAATTGGAATGCACGCATGCATGCAGGATGTGAAGATGTCAATGAGGTTTTGGGTGATCTGTTGAAGTCCCCAGCTGTTACCTCTAAACTAGAGGAGCGAATGGGTAAACCTGCTCTTTCCTTTGTCTTTTTTCTTTTCTCCTTGAAAGCTGTCATATAATGTAGTTCCGAAGAGGTTTGGCTCCACCAACAAGTGAAAGGAATAATATTAATAATAATCATCACCATTCTTGTCTCATGGTGTTTTCCGTATAGATTGGCCATTGATAACTCCCACAGTTACACATATACCTGAATGTATTCACTCAAACATTACATTAGAGCCAAGGAAGAGTTTGTGTTATTGTGATAATTAGGGGACTAACTGTTAGGTGGCTGCTCTAAATGTAGCACATCCTCTATGGAGCTCCTGTTGAGGTCCTCTATGTTGTTTCTGCACAAACATGCAGGGATGTGCATTCTATTGCTTATATCTCAGATACTGTATTGGTGACATTGATGTTGGTGTAGGTTCATCTTCATTTCTTTTGGAGTCAGTAATTTCACTGGTGCCCCGCATATTAAAACTATTACATGGTGCATTATCGGCTTGCAAATACTTTGTTCTGTGGGTGGATCTTTATGTCTGTTATTTACTGCAAACCTTTGTGAAGTTTCCATTTTTCAATTAATTAGGACAGAAGGCAAATTGTAGTTTTATAACTGTTTCAATTGCTTGAAACTTTCCATGAATTCTATGGTCATGCGTCAGATGGTACCGTTATTCTCTTCTTTGTCATACATAAATCTCATTTGTTGTTTATCAACTGCATGCATATATGCTGCAGGACCTGGAGACACCAGTGAGATATCCATGGCTGATTGGTTAAAGCCACCAATTTATGCCTCTAAGCAAGTGGTGGAAATAGGTAACTCGTTCTTTTTTCTTCTTTTTTTCCCCACTGAAAGTCATACTCTAAAGCTTTGTGACTTTACTCAAAAATTATCTCTCCCTACTGCTAAATATGGCCTTATTTTGTACTCTGTGAGGCCTAATTAGGAATTATACTGCATGCACCCTTTCCGTATTTCTTTACATATAATAATTTTTGGAAGGAACAACTAATACCATACATGTATCAAGGTCCAAGATTCAAATATTGCACAGCTATAGAACTATAACCAACAAGTGAGGGAACATGCAGCAACTAAATCATGTACTGTAATACCCATGCTTCAGAGGCGGCTTAGTATTTCTATTTGTTTTTTTTGAAGGGCAATTCCATTTATAGAGAAAAATGTACTAGGAGTATATTACAACAAAGTAGACATATACGAGATTAGGCTAATGCTATCAGGCATAGGTATTTTTTCATTTTTTTTGAATAAGCTAATAGTTCGACCAACACTTGCACCTAAACCATCACCCAATACTCCTATACCCCAATACGGACAGGGTCAAGAATCTGCCGCCTTCGGACAAAGACATTTGAGATGCTGAAATCAACGGCCCAATACTTTCTTTGGCCTGTTGGCTATCACTTCCAGGATCATTTTGTAAATCCCATGTACAGCACTGATTGGTCGAAAATCCTTAATATCCTATGCCCTTAGTTTCTTAGGAATCAGCGCTAAGAAAGTGGTGTTGGAACTTTCAACAAACTTACCATGCTGATGGAAATAGAATGCAAAACAGAAGCCATCCGTTCCTGGTGCCTTATTACAGTATTACCATTCATAGAACATGCTCGAATATTTCCTCTTCGAAAAAAGGACTATCCGAAGAACCAAGAGGCAGTGTATGCTGTTCACATATCTTTGGAACACCTGACATGTTCAAGAGGGTTGAATAATTTATGCATATAGTAATAGCATTTCTGTTCGTATTGTAGTTGGTACTTACTGTTCCCTGGAATAGAGATCTTAATTTCATTCCAATAATACTCCATCCGTTCCATTAATAACTTCCTAAGTGTTCACTTTCTCTTAAATTTAGGAATAATAATAAAATAATTAGTTTGTTGGAGTATTGTGTGAGAAAAGTTGAAAGTGGAGGAAGAGAGATATTGAATAAAGTAGTGGAAAAGTAAGAAAAGTAAGAAAGACAAATAATAAAGAATTGGTGAGTGGGGTAAAAACTTTACTTTTATGGGTTAATAAGTTTGTAATTTAATTTAATTTCAAAAAAGGAAAGCTAGGAAGTTTTTATTGGAACTGAGGGAGTATTAAAGTTCGTGGATAATTGGGATATTATAAGTGGAAACTCCAGTTGGATGAGCTCTAAGTGTATTTTTTGTGCTTAGATGAATATTCCCTCGGCTAATACATGCAAACTTAATGCAGAAGACGAACCTGTAATTTCAATTCGACAAGGAGAGCTGTTCACCAATGAGATTAACAAACAGAGCAAGCTGGGTGACTGCAGTGCAGACATGTTATTACAGCCTGTCATGGCTCGTGAAGAAGTACCGATAATGCAGTTAGCATATTCTGGAGAAAAGCCGAAGCAACCAGTTCATCCACATGTATTTATTGATTTATCATCTGATGATGAACCAGAATTTGCCGAACCAATGACTAGAGATAAGGTCAATGGCGAATGCCCAGACAGTTGTGTATGGCATTATTTTGCTCCAAATGGGACAATGCAAGGTCCATTCTCGTTAAGCTTGATGAAGCAATGGCATGATAGTAATTACTTTGGTCCGGAGTTCACCATATGGAAAACTGGACAATCCCCAGAAGATGCAGTTCTGTTAACTGATGTCCTTAGTAGGATTTTGCCTTCTTGAGAACGTAGATACTCGGAGGCATACAATGTAAGTATAACGCAATACACCTCCTGACCGAGCGATAAAGGTTAGTTTCTTTCCATAGGTGTATATGATTTTGTTTGAGTCTTTGGGCAAGTGTTCCTTGCAATGTCAAACAAATAATAATACGAGACTGCGACAATGTCCATCCCTGAATTATTTATAGGTGTCGGACTTGAACAAAATCTTGATAATTTTTCATTGTGGTTTCTTTTGTGCTTCATGATAACTTAATTGTACAATTTTTTTCTTTCTCTACCATGTATTTTTGCTTAAATTATACTCCCTCGGTTCTAATAAAAACATTCTAGCTTTTCTTTTTTAATGTTACATTATAAACTTTCCAGCTCATATGGAAGTTTTTACCTCATTCTCCAATTCTTAATTATTTTTCTTTCTTACTTTATCCTCCACTTTCAACTTTTCTCGTACTATACTGCTACAAAATAATTAACAGGGCGAATTACATATAGTACCCCTACTAGATGTTCCAATTACAGATTAGTCTCTGCTGTTTAAACAATTACAGATAAACCCAAAAC
>JAYMSL010001167.1:0-18414 GCA_036897195.1 Plantago coronopus
TTCCACTAGCATATAAGGTGCTACACAACTTATGGTGTTCAACTTGTATTGCTTGATGTCTCGAGTACGCTCCACGCGGGTGCGCAGGGGGGGTGCAAATCCTGGCCAGATTTGTACACGGACTAGTAGAACGCGTGTGCCCGCACCTGCGTACACGAATGCCGGACAGATTTGAGCTCAAGCGGCAGGCCCGTGCGAGCCACCTTTTTGCAACTCGGTCTGGTAGTTATTGATGTGTTGCTGCAGATTTATTATCCTTGTCATTATCACTATTGTGAGTGCAGTCATGGGAGATTTCAGTTACAACAACTGAAGAGTCTCCATTTCCTCACTTTAAATACGTATCAGGTAAAGAGAAGCAAACACATAGAAAAATCATTCTCTTCTTCTATTCTCCTGCATCCTTCATATCAGTATAATCTAGGCATTTATCCAGTTCGCTGGAAATTGCTAGTTTGTGCAACTAGTAGTTTCGATTAATCGTTGTATCCTGGGAGGCAAACGTCCAACGTCTCAAGCACCGTAAGTGAGAGGGCGAATTTGCTTTAAGGACACTGTGTGCGCACAGGCCTCGATTCCTTAAACCGTTTCTGTTCTTCTACACTTCGTTAATATCGTTCATTTTTTGTAACAGTCCCAACTTGCATGCATGTGGAGACATGGAGTATTATTCAGTACAAGATATACCCCATGATATATCTGATCTAAGTAATAATTTTCCCGAATCGTATCTTCACAATTTTTTTTAGGGGGCGAATTATTCAACTGCCAAGTCGTGAATTAACTTACCCTAAATGACGACTCCCAAATCAGCTCGATGCCCATATCCAACGAATTAGGTGTCCTACTAGACAACTCTGGTTTGAAGTAGAGATATTCTTTTGCTGAAATTTTCACTTCAAGCTTTGCCAAGAACCAGTCCGTGAAGAAACTCTCGGCCACAAATTCAGCCAAAAAGTAAGCTTAATTCCGGCCAGTAATCTCAAATTGCCTTGTCTTTCAAATTCTTGAATCATTTGTGCTTGCAGTTTTGTTTTTGGCCATTCTAGGCCCTTTGGTTAGAAACTGGTGATAACTGATACCTTATCTCCACATGGTTGATGCAGGAAGTGGACTAATCCCCTTTAGAATGGAAGCTGGAGTACTCCTCCGTCTGGTTACTCCATCATCCCGATCATCGTGTCGTTTCGATTCCCGTAAGCACAGAACAATCAGGTGCTCTCTAAACCCGCTGGGAGGTTACAAGGGGACAGAATGGGTGGCAAAATGGGTGTCCAAGAACGATGACTTGGTCCGTAGCTTGCCTATATATGTCGGAGGTGCATCACTACTAGCTGTGTTATTAAACCGGACAGTTTCCGGGATAGCTCCTGTTGCTGATGCTAGCAGTTCACAGTCCAGGGCAGATTTGCTGACGCTTGGATTGGCTGTAACCAATGTTCTGAACGGTCTTGTGTGGCTTTCAATTAGACCTAAAACTATTTCTGTAGTGAATCCTGAAGGGATAGAATGTCGAAGATTACATCCTCAACTGTCTGACTCTATTGTTTCTGAGTTGCTATGGGCATGGGAGTCCTTATCGGAAGCCACATGTTGTAGGTCGTTGGTTGTTGTATATGATGGCATGTGTGTGTTGCAGATAGGAATCGCGTACTCTGACAATGGCGAAGAAGCTTTGTCTGTAGACGTTGATACGTTGTTGAAAGGATCGCTTTATAATGGCGTTCAGAAATCTGGGTCGCAGAGTTACTTGGCTAACTTGTCGTTGTATCCTGGGAAATCTGAGCTTCCATTTCTGCCTCGGAATACACAGGCTGTTATCCTTCAACCGCTTGGGGATAAAGGATTTGCGATAATTGGTGGTGACACGATCAGGGGATTTACATCTTCTGATCAGGCATGGATCTCTCTTGTTGGGGAGAAGTTAGATTCAACGCTTGCAAAAGCTGTAACTGAACCGCCTGTTCTCGTTGTAGACAAGAGTTGAACAAACAATTTGATTATGTTTGAAGTGATAGACTGCAATTTTGTGCATAATCTGGTTTGATTTGTTGTTTCATATTGAAGTTCTGATGTGCACTTGATTTTGGTTGTTTGAGATCCCCTTGAACCCCTGCAGTTGCTTGTCACGAACTGGGATCAATCCAAATTCGAACAGCTCTACCCTTCACACTGTCTTGTCTGGATCTTGTGCATGTCCAAACTCATATAACACTCTCAAGTCTCAATAGCTCAACTACATAGTCACAGAAATGGTGTTGTTTGCAACTTTGAGTTAAAAGACTCTCCAGGTACCTAGCTTGGTGCTCAGAGCAAACATACGGCAATTCGAGTGAGTCTACATCCAGTCCATCAATCGAATACACGATACTATCTATCATCCAGAGGTAGGGATACAGGTAAACAGTAGAGTACAAAACAAACCAAAAACAAGGATATGGAGTAACAATCTTTCTCAATATAACTCTCTAGGTTACAAGAACAACAACATTTGGATGCCCCAATAGTTCTCAAAGAATGTGGTCCAAGTTACAACAGACTGTCCTTCTACTACAATAAGCTTGCTGGTCAAATGATTATTACTCTATATGAAGCTCCCCAACCCAAGTTTAACTATGTAATTTCGCTATGCTATGATCTCTTACGCATCATCCTATACCATGTTGGGTCTTTCATTTCAAATGTTGAAAGATCCCCAACTTCAACTATATGTTACCCAAGAAAAAGAAAAAATGCTAACCAATAATGAGTTCTGATGATCTAACGGTAAATAGATCAAGGACTTCTCAGCGTTGAGCTACTCAGCTACAGGTACCTCGACTTTGGCATCTTCAACCCTTTTATAGAATAAAACATATGCAGCTGAGGTTTTGATCTTGTCCTCACTTATCTGAGAAACACGGCTGTCATCAAAGTCATACCACTGGCCACCACCATGCTGCATTTTGATAATTGGAATAAATATGTTAGATGATAAGAGAAGAAACTCATGTTTTGAAACGATGACAAGCTTACCCTAGACATGGAAGTCAAAGACAAACATTTGGTTTTGGTAATCCATAAATCTTAATATCAATGATATTACAGTGATAGAGTTTAAGAAAAACGTATCTTCCAGGTGCGGAAGCAATTCTTATTTCCAAACATAGACGACAAATTGAGGGAATGCATTTTTCTACTATACAATTTCGTCGGAATAAAATATGCAACATTTTCAGAACCTTTTGATACGGGTGCAGACGTGCAGTGCAGTGCGTAACTTTAAACATGAAAAAGAATATGCATTAACAGTCAGAACTCACATGAACGAATGCTGTGTAGTGGCCGCCGCCCATATTCCCGTAGTGGTTACTGATGGCATAAAGCACATAGCGGTAAGAAGATTGTCCATCTTTTTGGGCAATATAATTAGATAAATCAAGATCATGGATGGGAAAATCAACATAAGCTTCCAATTTATTCTTCAGATATCGGCTATATGAGAATCTTTTCAAATGAATCACCAAAATTTCTGGCAGTCTCCATAGATCTAACTTTTTACACGCTTGACAATGCTTCTTACAAGTAGGACAGTACCTGAAAAGGGACATGGCAATTATGAATAAGCATAAAAGACTATTCCCAAAGTATTTTGACAATAACATTATATAGCAACACAGTGAAACAGTTTCAGCAAAATGCTAGTAAAGTTCCAATTCCCGTCCCTTAAGCTGCATGAAAACAGAAACCTATATCCTGATGAATGGAGATCTGTTCATATGAAGAAATCACATTCTTAACTATGTTTCACACAGCATAGCTACTAAACTTGAATCATACATAATTTTTTAGACAAAAGTAGTATACTGACCACATATCATCTGGTCCCAGAGGCTCCTCCTTTAGGAATGTTTCAAGGCATTTGTATAAAGACACAGTTTCTTGGGGTTTTCTGGTGAAGAATCCAGATTTGAAAACTTCCGGCAGTGAGTCAAAAGGCTTCACATTGTACCGTTTAACCACTCTCTCTGACCAAGATACAAGCACATTCAATCTTGCAGACTTTGGGGCTGGTTCCAACGGCTCTTCTGCTGCAATCTCAGAGAATTTTTCAGCTCCTTTTTCATCTGTCAAGTAAAACTGAAATCCAGTATCAGATTGTCCATTGCCCTCTTGCCGGTAAGATGTCTCAGGCAACTCGCTTAATCTAGTACAACTGGTGTCATTAATTTCCAAGATTTCTTCAGTTACACTTTTGTCCAAACAGGCATGATTGTCAGAAGAACCTTCCAAGATTTCTTCACTTGCACTTTTGTCCAGACAATCATGGTTGTCACAAGAATCCTCAGCTTGTTCCAAGAATGGAGTGAGTAACTTTGCATATGTTTGATGGATATCAGATCCATTAGCAATGTTTGTGCGTACTACAAGGGGGAATCCAAATGCCCTCCAGTTAGGAGACAATTTCCCAGTAAGAGATTTTCTGTAGTACATTTTCAAGTTGTTAGAATAGGGGGAAAAAAAAGAACACTTGAGCCGTTCCAGAATAACTCATTTGACTGGCTAAAAATGATTGAAATGGTTAAAGCAAACTACAGAGAATCAACAAAATATGTGCAGGCCAAAAATGCAAAACACAGCGACAAGCTAAAAGTCCAAAGCACACCAGTTGACCAGCAATTCCAGTGAAATATTCAATATAAACTAAAACCACAGAAAAATTGGAAGGCGTCAATATATAGACTTACTCTTCAATCTGCTGATGCATAAATACAACCACAGGTGCTTCATTCACATCCTTCGGCAGCCTATATGCAATTAGGCGATCACCATCTCTAATCAAAGATAATGAATCAGTCGGCTCCTCCAGATAACGTATAATACTGTTGTTGTATACCTGTACACATTTGCATGAAGAAGAGCTCTGAACAAATGATAACATGGCAGAACAGATATATGCAAAGTAACTAAAATTGTGATATTTGCAGTACCTCAGCAAGCAACAAAGTTTCCTCCCCAAGAGAACATGCCAAGCTTAAAGCCTGAGTCAGATCCTCAAGCTTTCCATTCTTCGGTACAGTGACTGTAAATTGAGATGGCAGAATACTTCCGTCGGTTTTTACAACAGTCAATGTCATTGTCCGCACAGATGTTGAAGGAAGAGGTAATGACAAGTACATGAAGGGATCAAATGTGACAGAAAACTTTCTGCACATTGGGCATACTAGTGTGGACCGAAATTGACCCTGCATTGGTGGAAATGCATTTTCAGTACTAGGACTCTAGGAGTAGAGAAGGCAATCTAGAAGACCATAAGAGCTAACAACACGATAACACATACTTCATATTACTCTGACATGGAAATTTTTAATGCAATTTAATGAGAAATATAACCTCTAACATGATATATCTTGTTGGGAGAGTATTCGGAAGAAGAAAGAGAAAAAGATAGTACAGTAGTGCATAATCCGTGATATACAACAAAGTGCAGCATTGCGCATCCTCTACACTTGGTTCCGCTAAGAGTGCAGAGGCTGCGATAATTGCCATCTAGGATATTTATTCGTCAGTTAGGTATGTGCATGCTAGTATGCTACAGAATGGCTTTGCAAAGTCAATAAATTTGTAGTAACTTAAACCTATGTTTGCGTAGCTCTAAAAAAAACGTATGTTTGCGCTGCAGTTTAATTTGTAATGTAGAGTTTAAGCTGTTTTATTATTATTATTTTTTAAATTAGAAATGATTTCATCCAATAATATTCTCCCAGGTTCATCAAACTTCTACAGTGGTCGCTCTCTCCCTCCTATAATGACTATCAAGTTCAATTATGAATCAAAGACAATTACAACTACAGTAGAAATGCAAGTTAAGACATCTCATATCACAAAATGTCAGTTTCTGATACTTATGACTCCTAACTCTAGGGGTCCTGTTTATTACCTATTCATGAAAAATTAAATGCCTAAGGTCCTAAGCTATTTTAACTTTAATCCTTATGTATTATAATTGATGATACATTTTACTTATTTGACATTAATCCATTATTGATAGACAGCTAGAGCTCTTGTTCCATAATGCGAGTGTTTGTTGTGCACTATATCTCCAAGGTGACTTTGCGCTATATGCCATTAATAACTACAAGTCGGAGCAAATGAGTTATTTCAGTAATACATTATAATCTTTACAGAATTAGGGAGAAATTGCAGCAAGAATTAAAGTATCAAACCACAGATAAGGAATTCCCCTGATTGGATCAATTGCCAGACCACATAAAAATATTGAGATGACTCCTTATTAAGATGAGTGAGACCAGGGGAACTGGTAAAGAAGAAATAACTTCAGAACACAAACTAAATTTGGTGGCTCAACATGCAGCCCTCATATACTGAAGAAGAGATCATACTTACTTGGCAAACATCAACAATGATGGAGTCATTACGAGCCAAATGATTTCTCCAATATTCATCAGCGACTTCGTCATCTGGTCGACCGTCTGAATCCTTGGACTCCACATACGGTTTGCATTTTACACGATTTAAATCTTCATGGAGTCCATCTAAAAGAAATGCCAGGAGTTCCTAAGTACACAATATAGTGATGATTATAACTCCTTTGGCTTTAAAAAGACTGATTGTATAGAGTATGGATTTGATCTTGTATAAATCTAAAAGAGTGGTACAAACTTGAGAATCGTGCTGATTAAACCCACTGAACTGAGGCGCAAAATGCGCAAGCTTCAACTTGAATGTTCTAGGGGCCACCGCATTTGTACTAGGAGCCCATAATTTCTTCAACAGATCCCCAAAAGCTGATGCAATCTCACCCTGCAGACAACAGTACGTTTAACTATTGGAATTTGCGACAAATAAATACGAAATAAAGTTGTTCATTCCAGATTCTATGTCATGTATTCTGCGAAAGGTCCAAATCAGGAACTGGCACAAAATAAATGGTCAATGTAAGTGCATTTTCAACAAGGATAAATCCAATAAGGTAATAAGATTTACATTTCATAAAAATCGTAACTGTTACTAACTCATCCTCTAACAACAGAAAACGGAAATAGACGAAGGAAAAAAAGGAAAAAGAAGAAAAATGTGGTGGATATTAGAACATACATTCATGCCAAGTGGGTTGTCCAGGTTTATTTCTCCCTTATAATCTCCGAGAAAGTAGTCAACAAGCTTTGGTGTGTGTGCTAGACACTGAAGAGAGCTGTTCATGAAGCAAGTATTCCCTAGGTTTTGCAATCCGGTCAAGCCCAATGTACCAGCTTCAAAAGAACTGCCAAAAATAGAAGAATTGCTTCGGACAGAGGTGGTGCTGTTAGCACTACCGTTCAATGAGTACAGGCCATTAGAATGATGTGAACCCTCGTCTTTTTTAACTATCTTATTTCTAACAGAATCAGACAGCCCATAGACTTGCAACTCAAGAACGAGCTGCAACAATTAACCGAAAAATACATTAAAGCAGGGAAAGGTGTACGACAAAGCATGCACAAAGATGAAGAGCACAGTTTACAATTAACCAAAAGTATTGTCAATGTTTAGTCGATCACATTATAACAATGCCTAATGAAGCTCATGCAAAGTTAAATTAAATATAGTACTTACATCCTGCTCTGTGTGCTTTGGCGATTCTTTTAAAATCTTATTTCTGTCATTTAAGAAAAGCAGCGTTGTCTGCCCAGAAAAATCCCAAACCCGTAACTGCATAGCATACAATGACTATCAGTATTGTTTTTAAAACAATGATTATCAGTATTTATACAAAGCAATGCGTATCAGTATTCATAAAAAGCTTTCACCGTGAAACATAAAAAACTAAAAAGCACTCACAGGCTCAACATCTGAATTAAAAATCTTGCAGGCTCTTCTGTAGCACTCCACTGAATTATCCTGTATATTAAGGCATAAAAGAGAGATTAAAAAAAAAAAACAAATTAAGTATATGATGAAAGATACATCAACTCCGCAAAAAATTTGCTTAATGTGCAGGAGGGTAAAATATTGCTCACATATTAAAGGCAAATGCCTAAATTGAAAACCAAATCTTTCAGAATGTGCAACACTTTTTACTGGAGCATTTGACCATAACAAGCTACTCGAAGCTTTTTGCATGATAGGAGATCTAAAGACTAAATGATGAAATACGATGGAAACTAAGAGAAAAGCAACAATTCTGTTATTACCAACCTTTTTGCTAACTTTTACTGCAAGTGCACTTGTGTCCCTAAGAACAGATAGTCTCAATTGTAAAGGATAGACATCTGACATATCATCTTCTACAGCAGAAAAAACTTTGCTTTCTTTCGGTAAAGTTTTGGAGTCACTGTGCCTGGGAAATAAAAAACAATATTTGTCCATTTCAGTCTAGGGTTAGCAAAAACAGAAGTTGTACACGAGAATCAGTGAATGTGTGTATGTATTTAAATACTGACACAAGTAAAGATATAACCTCACAAGGAACAAAGTGATAAAATGAAAAGAACCAGATTTCACCCATAGTAGGTAATAAAACACCAAATAAAGGAGAAGGCAAACAACAGGGAAAGAAAATAAAAAAGACGCAGACAAATTGAACCAGACTGCGTCAAGTTGCATTGTGATATTGATGCATATTATACCATGTTTTTTGCCAAGTAGTTGGACAAGCAAAAGCAAGACTACATAATCGCAAGACAAGACAAGCAAAATTCTGGGTAGTGGCAAAAAATAGGTGCACAGCTGACATAATGGTTTTGGCACCACATTCTTGCTAAACTCCAATTTACATTTTCAGCAATGCAGTCACAACACTTCATACGCTTACGTCATTGCATGTCGACATTAAATAAATCTCCACCACATTATTCAAACCTAAACCTAGCATACTATTACTGCAGAAAAATGATACGTTAAGCCATGCAATAAGCACGTAACATGACAATACAAAATATACTCACCACTTCAACGACTGCAACCACATATCCCCAGACACCAAAGCATACTCTCTACCAGACACTCCAGCTTCACCATTGTCCCCATTTCTCGACAAATCATCATCCTTCTTCAGATTAAATGCAATATCTGAGCTGAAAATGTTACTGAATATCTTCATTGGACCACCATAAGGAGACGTATGTGACGCTGAATATGGGATTCCACTCTTCAGCTCCGACGAAGAAGTGTCCTGCGCCTCCTTCCACCATCTAAAGTGACCAAACACAATCAATCAAGCAAAAACAAGACCACTAACACACGCCCATAAACTACATCTAATAAGAAACCAGTTATCAGTGATATACGACTGCACCTCATAAATCACTGAGCCTTAAACCCCAGAAAACCAGAATCCAAACCATTCAGAATCCAGCAAAACTTTCGAAAAATCGTTACATCAATCAAACAAATAAGCAAGTTAATCAATCCCGTTATTCACTCTAGCTCTCAAGCGACGCCCTATCTTCTCTCGATTAGGTTTTCACACCCCAAAACTCAAACTCCTACATAACGGTTACTAATTCTACTCCAAATCAGATTCATTCACTTCCCCATTATTCCACAAACACCTCTTTCCCAAAACCAAAAGTTAAAAAAAAGAAAAACAGAACCAGCTCAAAATTGGAATGTATATACCTAAACGGAACTAGATAAACTCTCTGGTCGTCATCAGCAGGCAAGCGCTCATCTTCAGCTCCTCCCTCTTGCTGCAGCAAATGCACAGAGTTCACAGACACCTCTGTTTCTTGGTCCTTAATGAAATCATTATCCATTTGTTGTTCAATGTGTTGTATATGGAATTGAATTGTGAATGGGAAGAATGAGAAGCAGACGGGTGGAGGTGTTGAGAATGGCGGAGGAGATTCACATCAGAGAAATCGACGGATTTGCAGGGAGTGAGAAATTGCAAATGGGAAATGAAATTGATTTTAACTTTCCTATTTATATTTAGTAGATTATTATAATAGTGAAAAGGAATAATTTAATTTTGAAAATTAAAGAAGGATTGGATATGCGGGGAAAAGGTGCTTTGCTGTGTTTTTACTTGATCTGAATTCTGGTAAAAAGAAGAACATTATTAAAATGTTACCACAAATGGTTTTCTAGTCAAGATTGCTCAACTTATTTGACTAAAAGTAGAGAAAATGTTGTAATATTGCAAAAGAAAATTTAATTTTTTTACATAATATTGTAAAACAAAAGTTTATATCTTTTTTTACATAATATTGCAAAGGGTTAATTTCACATATATATCTAAACTTTACAACTTATTTCACAAAACTAGCTATACTTCTTTTTTCTCAAATAACTATCCAAACTTTTCAAATCTTATCACATATGATACTCGTATATATTCCGGCAACTTTAAAGGGTATTTTTAACTTTTAATACCTAGTCAACAATTAAAAGAAAATAAAAAAAATATATAATTTCACTATAAAAACTCACACCATTTATTGTCCATGCCGAGGAGGAACCTTTGTTTTAAACCTTATTATGAATTGTCATGTGTTTGGCGTTAAGCATGCATGTTAGAATTTTATCTCATACTTCTATTGCTTGAGTTTTAAAAGAATACTCTTAATTGTGTTATTGTACAGGCTCAAAAAAAAAATATTGTGTTATTGTAGAGTGACAACACTCAACTTTTAAGGTTTTGGTAAATGTCTGTCTCTTTGAAATGGTGCTTGATCATTTTTATTGTGTAACTTATATTTTTCTGCTATTACGGACAGTCAAACTTAGTTTGATTCTTTCAATTAAATCTTTTTTTTTTCTAATTGTTGGCTAGTATAATTTGTTTTACTTCTTTTTTAATTGGTGGTTAGTTATTAAAAGATAAAAATACCTTTTAAAGTCGTCCGAATATATACGAAAATCATGCGTGTGATAAAGTTTGAAAAGTTTGGATAGTTATTTGAGAAAAAAAAAGTACAGCTAGTTTTGTGAAATAAGTTATAAAGTTTAGATATATATGTGAAATTAACCCTATTGCAAAAGAAAAGTTGGAAATAGATGGTTTTTTTCCAAAGTAAAAGATGAGATTTACATACATCCATATCCTCAATCCCGGTCTTATCTTCTTATGGGATGAATACGGATTTTAATAAAATGTTATCTGGAATGTAGAAAAGTAAGAAATATAGTAAATAAATTATGAAATATGGTCTATATTTAAAGAGAGAGTAGAATGAATAAAGTAGGAAGGAGATCATTCATTTAAGGGTGGAAGATGAGATTATGATATACTAAGACGGCGAGTAAGAAGATGAGATTGATTGAGAAGTAGGGATGTCACATCGTTCTAGACATTCATTAGTAGATTTTGATATATCTCGATAAATTATGCAAGTAGGACAGTCACCGTAAATACATAGTATATCATAATTATTACAGTAGACTTCACATTAATCATTTAAAGGTGGATTTAATTACACTAACGTGGTAGGAGGAGGTGTGAGATCTCCTCTTTGCCAAAACATTGTACGACTAACATATGAAAGTTGTGTTTCGTAATAACCATCCACCAAAAGTAACATCCCATACACGAGATTTTCGATACAGCATGATGATAGTCGTGAACTGCAAAGACGAGTAATAATCTAATTGTGAATCAATTTGGTCTTCGGTATTTGCACGCAACAGATTACATGCAATGATGATACTTGTGAATTGCGAAGACTAGAAATCATATTATTGTGAATCAATCTGGATATTGTGATTTGCACGCAATAAGCTACTATACATGCGATGACGATACTCGTGAATAGTGAAGACGAGAAATCGTATAATTGTGAATCAATCTGGATTTTATGATTTGCACAAAATAAGCTACATGTGATGATGATACTCGTGAATTGTGAAGACGAGAAATCAATCCGGAATTTTATGATCTACGGGTAATAAAGGACATGCGGCATGTCAATAATCTCTTCACATGGCATGTAATGTGGATACATTAAAGAACGAGGTAGCACAAATAAATTGATTCTAGTCATCTCAAAACATCTCCACCCATACATGTTTTATACAAGGGTTCTGCAAACACATATGGCCATATGTATTGAGATGAGCAAGACTTGGTTGCATCCATTTTTGTCAAATAACATGATTGTATTTGTAACTCACTCGTATTATCTACTGTATATCTTAATAGATACTGATAGATTTATGGTGGATACGAGTGAATAGAAAAGTTGGCTCAACCTCCGGAAGATGAAGATGGTGTTGAAAATCAGATAATACACAAAGTAAGGATAGATGTGTACAATTATAGTCCGAAAACTAAGACAATTCACATAATCGTGCAAAAGTCGGATACACTTTCAGTGATCTTCGAGACACTGTTAGTTTTAGAAACTCAGGTTTGGTTAGCCTATAAGTGAACCTGTTTAATGAAATAAAAAAGAGTTTATGTTAAAAAAATTAATTCCTGAATCTGCCCTATAGGAATTCAAACTTATCCAATCCACTTCATCAGAACTGCAAGCATGCAAGACTATGTTTTGAAATTCGGGTTGAACCGGGCAGTTCAACCGGTCCAACCGAATTTTCGGTAGACAAACAGGTGATAAAAGAAAATTTCGCTATGAACTTTGACCCGGAACCACCGAAGTTGAACCGTTCAATGGACAAGCAAAGGAAGAAAAATATATTTTTAAAAAAAAGACATCTTCTTTTTTCTTTCTTAGAGAAAAGATTAGACATCACTTTCTATGTCGTTTCTATATTTTGGATGTTTTATTTGTTCGCATATGTTATTCTATGACATTTTATGATGTTTCTACTTTACCAATGTCAATTCTTTCATGAGCGATTAATTTAGATGTCCAACATGTCTTTTTATCTAAATATCTATGTCATGGTATTGATAGTACATTAATCATAATATAGTTATAGATGTTTAAAATATTTGCTAGGTATATACGTTTTAAGATTAAAGTTAACTCTGAGTTGATCCGAATGATCCTGTTAAACCCCTTCCGGAGACATGTCAGACCCGAAAACCGGTCCGGTTTTAAAACATATGCAAGCAACGAAACCTTAAAATCGCAGGAGGGGTGATTGTTGCTTGAATACTCATTTTGTCATCTGTAACATGCATTAGCAATTTAGCATGTGCATTTCTCTCAGCCAAAAGCATGTCTCCTCTGTTTCATATGACCATGACCCAGTGTATTATTAAAACACCGTGATTTGACCATACAATAAATTTATTCCGTAAACCTATACACGTAAGTGACGAGATGATTCATTTGAAAGACATGATTATAGTGTACTCTACCATAGCCAGTGTTTAAAAAAAAAAAAAAAAAGAATGGCTGCATAGTTCATACGAAACGGTCGAATTGTACAAAGAAGATAAATTATACATCTCCGAAAAGAATCACAATTACACAATACAGGTACAGCACCCCCTAGCATACATTAAATACCAATGCAACCTCATGTATAGGACCAAATGTGCTCTCAAGTAATAACTCACAGATAATACATCTTACAGGGACTAAAGAACTAACACGAAATAACTAAGCCTGCTCACCACAAAACCCCAAAAAGAACAGAAGAAATCGAGAACAAAAAGATTTTTTTTCTTATCATGTCACTTATACCAACCTCATACTCATGTACATCTTTGGGAGGAGCCCTCCGGTCTCTTCCAGCTTGTTTCTATGGACCTTGTTGCGGCCTGCAGTTGATCTGTCAATGAAACTTCACGCGCCTGCCACTAACCCATTCTTGAAACTTCTAAAGGCTTGCCAATTTCATCAAAGATATCAGCAGCTAACGCCTTCAAAAACAGCACAACTCACCCTGGAATCCTCCGCGATTTAAACTATGTACAAATCTCTGCATGATTTCACCATGTTACACATAGAACCTAAGATCTAGGATAACTATGTGGGTATAATCTTTAAGCTAAGTAAGCATACCTCGGTCGTTAGTAACTTGAGGACGCCCTCTAGTTGGTGTTGGTGGTCGATTGGCATTCAGTTCCTATATCCCAAACCAAAGATTGAAATAAAAAAAAGGACTGATGTTCATGCCATGTGATGAAATTACTCGAAGTTTATAATGGAAACTAAATGCGGAAATAACTGTAGCACCTGCATCCACGTGTCTTCAATATGTCGTTCAGGAGAGTTTTCTGCTGATGAAAATGCAGGGGGCAATGGATGAATTAATTTTGGAACCACCACCAGATCTCTACCCAAAACCAAGATAGCCCCAGCATTGTTTGCCGTACCTAAGAAATCAACAAAGACGTTAGCAGCACTCCAAAATTCTGTGTACTTAAATGAAAGTTGGAAACAATATATAATGATGAATTACCACTTACCACAGTAGTTTGTGGCTGAAAAGAGAGTAATTAAATGCCCCTGAGCAAATCTTTCAAATCCATCCATGACACACTCGTGTGCTCTAACAATTAACTGAAGGTCATTGTTGTTACAAAATTCCATAACACGATCAGGCTGGAAAGAGAGAAAAAATTACTTAGAGAATATCACTTTTCTTAATGCAATTACAAACATCCAACTAAATGTATGTTTCAGTACCAACAAAATGCGAAGACATTATTGTAAATCACTAGAGAAGAATTGTAGAACACATGTCATGCGACTCATGTCATGCTGGCATAAATCCCTAAAGGTAAGAAAATAGAAATTACACATGACATCATTAAAACCTCATCACCTCATTCAAGACCAAAACTCAACCACGAGTTATTAACTTAGAAGCTGGAAAAGATGCAGATAACCAACGGAACTTCTCTGGCTCAGTATTAGTAGAAGTTGAATGAAGATAATTCTATATTGACGTTCCATTGAAACCTCTCAATATCTTTCTAACTCAAGAAAAAGTGAAGTCCGAGTAAACATAGTGTAGATAATAATTCTTTCTCGCTTAACATCCTTAACTCAATTTGACTAAGACCTCCCCCAGAACCAGAGATACATCAGAGGGAATACAGATATACTTCTCACAATAATAATACACACAAATTTGTAACATAGCGGTTGCTCACAATTGATTTACGTTGCTGCCAGATAAAACCTCAACAATGGCCAGTTTCAAAGTGTGCAATTCTCAAATAGACTGTAATCTTTATCAAGAGAAAAATCTACACAAATCGCTAACAGAATAAAGGGTCTATCGATACATGATGCAGGAGAGGAGGCACCCACTGGAATTTATATACTTGTCACTGGAGAAGTTGAAGAGGAATTGACAAGATTCAGAGATATACTTACACCAAAGGTTACCAGTCCAGGCCCTCGTGCATTGGGCCGCAATCCTTCCACACTGTCGTTCTCAGTGGGATCCGACCTAAGGAGACATTTGCATATTACGTAAGTAAACATCACTTGAGAACAGGAAATGACACTGAAGAACAAATTCACTGACCATAATAAATCCATAAGAACAATTGAACCAGCTTCCATCGTAATTGGACGCTGGATATTCTCAATCTGTTCCACATGGTTTATTGATCTCCCAATACCACCATGCATACAAATAATTTTCTTTTCAATTAATGCAGCCAGCGGAAGCCAGTTGAACAATCTGTTTATCCGATGCCACACCCATATTCCATCTCTCTCGCCCTGTTTATATGCACCAATAACGTTACCACCCATGTTTCGTTTGTTAAGATGATTCATATTAATAAAATTTTGTGCATATTACCATACGCTCAATGCACTCAATCCGGAAGCCAAAAAGCGCATTAATGTCTGCCGCTTCATGATTACCGCGTATCAGATGTACTTGATGTGGATACTCAACCTGCATATTCATGAATTTGCACAAAAACATGGGATATCAGCTTTACAGGAGCAAGAGTGGTTTGAGTAAGTGCTGTTAAATGAGCCAAGCATAGTATCACATAACTCGACTTCAGCTCGAGTTCAATGGTTCCGAGCCAAGGCTAGGCTCATTATATAAACAATCATGTAATGAGCTCTAGCTCGAAAAAGAAAATGTAAAAACATTCAAAACCTTTTTATAAAAAAAGGTACAAACTAATTAAAATAACGAGCATTGCTCATTATGTAAACAAGAACAAAATGAAGCTCGAGCCTTAACGAGCAAAGCCAAGCCGAGAACTCGTCAAGGCTCCACTCGCATAACATCCCTAAGCATGAGTTTAAGAAAGATCCTGCACCAGTTGAATATGAGTATGTTACCTTTAAAGCAAGGAGAAGACTCATTGTCTCTAAACTGTGCTGGCCTCGATCAACATAGTCTCCCAAGAAGAGATAATCAATATATCTGATATAAATTTAAACAAAATCAGAGAAGAAATCAAATCTGACAGTTAAAAAAAAAAGGTAAAAGACAAATAGAAAACTTATGATCTTATTTTCTTGGGCTCTTACAGTTCACTCAAGGCACGTCCCAACATACTATAACAGATAAGAACAGTGATGTTGCAAGCGATGAACATTTTCTTTCACTAGATTTTATCTAAATAGATACTAAGGACATTTTATCTAAATAGATACTAAGAAGTATGGCAAGAACACTTCTCAAATGCACATTTATTGACAGTCTATTAAGCTGAAGATAGAGTTACTACATTACATTCCCAAAGATTCTACCCTTCCTTACACTAGACTCTGCTCCATGTTTCAACAAACTAAACCTTTTGACAAAGAAGGTGTATCCACACAGAAACCTACACGGCACGGATGGCTAATGCATTTTAGCAGATACCAATTATACAAAGAATCAATTTTAAAAGGTTCTACTGTCTTGTTTTATATACTGAAGTGAACTATTTGCGGGTCGCGAGTGTACACCAAAAATTAAAAAGCTAGCAGAAGAAGAAATAAGATTGGGTTCTAGGATACACGTAGATGATCTTTTGTTGTTGTGCAGCATAAACATCAGATAATAGACCTAGAAGCTTACGCTATATCTCCAGCAGTAGATGGTGATCCGTATTCATCAAAAAGTCGCATGAGATCACCAAACTGGCCATGTAAGTCACCAAATATCTTAACTGGAGCTTTCAGCTGCAGTACCGTAGGTTCACTAGCAAATATTCTTTCTGCACTATCGCAAAGATCTGCAATCTCGTTGCAATCCAAGAAAAATTGCCTGCGAACTGGAGGTTTCCAACCACGAGGCTTCAGAAGATGAGCAATTACCTGGGATACACGATGAGATTCTTTGAAACTGAATATTATAAAGACCTCCTAGTACCACATGAAAAGGGAACTCCACAGAATATTCATTTATAAGAAAACCAATTTCAATGCGATGAAACATCTCAGGAACTTGAATATAATAAGAATATACAGCTTGTGCATATTCAAACTTTATAGATAATTGGATAATCAAGAATAGCACTCGAACTTGTCAAGCGTACAAAACAGGAAGCAAGACAGCATGTATTGACAAATTGATCTGAAAAGGAAAACATGTCAATTGTCTTGTGACAAGGGGGAACAGTACCTTCTTTGGTACACTATTAACAGACATTTGCCGATCTAAAAGTTTCCTTGCTGCTGTTGCACTTTCTGGAGTTCCATAACTCACACGTCTGCCTTCATTTTCAAATTGGTCAATTGAAAGCTGTCTAACCATACCGCCCAGAGCGCCACCAGCCCCTGCAGCTACAACTACCTGCAAATGTAAGATAGCAAAGATAACTTTAAAACTCAAACCATGGTTACTGAATCATTATTACTGGACGCAGGACACAGACCGCACGGTGATGAAGCCGAACTCCAGCTGGGGTCGACAACGTAGAGTCAGGCTTGATCAAGGAGGAGATTTGTTTTCCACTGGGTGTGGCCTCTGCTCCACGGTCTCTATCAGGTAGCTCAAGTTCCCCATTTTGCTTTGCTTTAGCAGCTTTTAATGCTGCTGTAATAGCCTCAGCTTCTTCTTCAGCAGCCTTAATTAAGTAGTCGTCACCTTTGCTTGGTCTCCTGTGAAGGATTGTGACATATTGGCAAATTACCTTTAATAGCACAAGGACTAGACCAAGACACAGAACACAAGAATTACCTTGAACCTTGGAGAGTAACATTTCCTGCACTTGCATCGGAGTAAATATCACCATTTGCAGGTGGAGCTACAGGACTGCCTACCACAACATCAGCAGAATCAGTACCAGGTGCCCCTGTTCTATCATCGGCAAATCCATATCTGCCCCGTAACCTTCCTTGCTGCACATTAGATGCATCAGCTGCACCACTTGTTTCAGCAGCAGCTAGATCTTCAGCCTCAAGCAGGTCATCAAGCAACACCCCTGTAAGAATACATATTCCCATGTCATACCAAACTCTAATATATCCATAGCATGTCTAGTACAAACTTATTTTAATGGATTTTATTATTTGTCTGACCAGGAAAGATGCTGCCTATCCCTAGCACGGTGGCAAACAACAGAGAAGATCATGTATAACCCGTGGTATAATAACTCTGTTATAT
>JAYMSL010001168.1:0-18407 GCA_036897195.1 Plantago coronopus
CAAATTATACTTCACTTCAAATCCATTCAGTTCAGTTCCGAACTCATAAGCTGAAAAGAACACAGGCATCATTGCATCAGTCCACTAGTGTTTGTATCAGTGCATCAATTAGTATATATAAGTGCATCCGTGTCTGTATCACTACATCAATGGTTATCTTAGTGTAACAGTGTTTGTATCTGTACACCAGTGGTTATCGTAATATATATATACTTAACTTTGTATCATTTTATATAACTTTTATATAAGTTTTGTATTAGTGCATTAGTGCTAATTGTACCATCAGTACATCAGTGATTATCGTAATGTATCATTTCATATAATATTTATACACGTTAGTATCGGTTTATATAAGTTTGATATCATTTGGTATTAGTTTATTAATAGTATTTATTATGGTGTATTAATAACAAAATCTTTTATGACTCGTTTTTCTTAAATTTTAGTATCTCCCAAGTCTATATTTTTACATTAACAACGAAAGGACATAGTAACTTTGTAGTAGATTAAATAAAAGAGAAAGAAATGATGAAATTAAGAGATTTTATGTTATCATTATATTAAAAAAAAAAAAAAACAAGTTAAACAACAAATAGATTACAGAATAACAAAATGCTGGGAAATGTTTTCATCATTCCCGCCTAACGAAATATCTATTCCCACCAAATCACCTAATGAAAAGTTTTGAGTTCAATTTCTTAAATTTTATATAGTAAAGGTAAAATAGGATTATTATTTATATATAAATAAAGGTTCTGAATAGTATCAAACTTTCTCTTCAGTGAAACTGAAAACCCTTCACAGCCGAGTGCCGCCTCAAGATCCCTAAACAATTTGTGAAGCTTAAGCCGTCTACAATTGCGAAAGATTCCGTCACTTGCGAGAGCTTGAAACCCTTTCACAATTTCATTTTCTTATTCAACATCAATTTTCACTACCGTCAAATTACTCCAGCATTCGCGAAAGCTTCCGAAAAGAGTCTCCTCCGATCAATCCACGTTCATCAAAATCAGGCAAGAGTCTCTGTTTCTGCCCAATTCGTCTGTTATTTCACTCTCATCATGTTGGGTGCATTGGTATCGGGAGAATTCTTTAGATCGTGGGCTGGGCTGTACATTTTGTGATGTGTGTTCCTTTTGGCTAGGAAAGTGATATAAATGATGTTTATTGTTCAATTTATGATACCCTAGTTTGCTAATTTCGTGATGTGTGTGGTCATGGAAGTGTTGTAAATTACGATTAGTTTTGTATTCATTATGCCCTGGTCTGCTAATTTCATAAAGGTTTCCTGTCAACTTGCTTGTCTCATGTGGGAAAGATAAGAGATTTCGGAATTCTATTTCCAGATTTATTGATGATAGACAGTGAGTGTTCTTTATGTAAGATCGGCCTTCATCATTTAAATGAATAGCATGGTACTTTCTAGTCATTGTATCAAAACTCGGCCTGTGTAGTCTCTTAGATTTGTTAGAGTCCTCTTATCATAAGAGTCTCATGCTCTGGTATGTTACTTTTATTAAGGTTTTAGGCCGACTTGGAAAGTGGCTTGCTGTTGTCGTGTTAGAAAGATGGAGATTTCAGATTTCTATTTCCAGTTTTATTGATGATAGAAAGTGAGTTCTCATGTAAGATCAGACTTGATCATTTTAATGAGCAACATGGTACTTTCTAGTCCTTGTATCAAAACTCGGCATGTATAGTTTCCTAGATTTGTTAGAGTTCCTCTACCTGAACTCAGTATGGTTTGATAGCTATGTTGTTGTTCTTTGTACTGCTTACAAGGTTCTATAATGGTCTAGTTAGCAAGGGAAGCTCAGGAACCTCTATCTGAACTCAATAAGCAACTGTGTTGAGTTTTTGATCATTGTAGTAAGTAATATAAAAGTGGGAGTGGGACTTTTACTTTAGTAAAAAGAACCTGGATAATATTATTTGATATCACATCAATATTTGACTTGTCGAAACTACAGTATGTCCTCCCCTTGTCTTCAAATATGTGATAGTGTTACACCAGTACAGTTTCATGTTGTATTTGCCTTGTAATTTGTTTACATTATGATCCAGATCTCATCCGGCCGAATTATGTTGAGGGTAAAGAGGATTTGACACTTGCATGGCAGAAGAGATCAAAATCTAACCAAAAATGTTAGGAAGGGAAGCTTAGGAACCTCTACCCCTGTGCCAACATCACATGTGCGAAGTGAAAGTGAGGCTCATGTTGGCCAAATTTCCAAAGGTAAAAGATATGTTAAATGTATATTATTAACCATAATGGATCAAGTTTTGTTGAAAGTTCCGCATCATAATATTTTTAATTTCAGGGCCTACATGAATGAAGCATTGTTGGGTTATGTTAGATCACCTAACTCTATCTCAAGGTGTTGCTATTTAACTACTTGTTGAAAAAAACTTTTCTGTCTTATATTGCAATTACTTTACATCAGGATACATTGAAATCTGTACTGGTTTTAATATTTCAGAGTCTACTGGGAAGAAGTCTGCTGCAGTTTACATTCAAGTCAATGAAATGAATCAGCAATAAATTGAATGCCGACTAAGGCACCGTTGGTAACAATAATCTCACGTGTTCAGGTTAGTTTCACTTGTCTATATACAAGTTCTCTTATACGATTTTACACTTATGATTTGATATACTTTTCCTAGATGAATAAGCAGTAGCTCAACGTTTGTCAATTTGAAAAACTCTGAGTGGTTTTTTCTGACTTGTTATTTGGTTTTATGTTATCATTGGTTATGGCAAATAGGTTGCTATTATTGAGTCCATTCATGTTACTGGTTGTAGATTTTTTTTTCGAGAACTACTGGTTGTAGATTATTTACTTACTTTCTTCACATGCTGTAATTTACTATTACCCATGTCGATGTGGTCTTATATACTTGATATTGTTGGTGCTAAATGTTTATACATGTGATTGATTTTCAATTATCTCTTCTGCCCGAATTATTGGTTAAAAGTCCTTAGCTGATGAGTATATAGTTCTCTGATCCCAGATGCATATATTGATATGTTATTTGTAATGTTTGGTTTCACATTCTTTGTGTTTATATATGGAGATGGTTGATGAAACTTTTTGTTTAAATCTTGCATTTCTTTTTTGGTTAGTAAGACTTTGTAAAATGTATGAAATCTTCAACTCTTAGTTAAACTTTTGCATTGGTGTTTTGTATAGATGGTGTTTTTGATGCGACTGGAGAAACTTAGAGACATGAAACATCGATCCATTTTGGTGGAATGGCGCATATAATGGGCGATAGAACATCTATTTCCTCGTTATCATTTTGTAAACTCTATTGGGATGTCATACTATTGTCAAACTTGATTATTATGATCTACTTTAGATTGACAGATATTGTTATCAATAAAATGCATTATTTTACTATTTTAGCTCATTTTGACTTTTGTAGAACTGGATTCCAATCACACAAATTATGATAGATAATCATTCGATCTCTCTCGTGAAGAAAATGCATCAAATATGATGAATTTCATTTGGCATAAAATAGATTTTGTGATAAAGTTGTTGACAAAAAAATTTGTTAGTATCAAAACATTTTGTCACGCTATCTAAGACTTTGTGATGAAAATTGAATAATTGTGACAAATTTTGGTACATGGAAAAATGATATTTGTGATGAGGAATAATTTTATTATGACAATCAAATTTGTCAGTGTAAATAGATTTTGTGAGGATAATTTGTCACAAAAGTTGTTTCTTGTGATGAACTTTTGGGGGCCGAGTACTACTTTTGTGATGAAAAATTTATTTTAGTGACCATGAGAACTTGTCACAATTGATGTTGTTTTTATGATGAACATGTATTTTCTCACGAAAAGGCATTTGTGAGGGAGAATAAGTGACAAGCCTGTGACGAATTAATTTGTCACATTACCTTTAACGTGACAAAATTTATCCATTTTGTGATAAAAAAATTCCCCACCGTAGGCTCTGTTTTTTGTAGTGTCAATGGCGGGATGATTGGATTTTCGGTGAAAATGTTGAAATTTTGCCATGATAGCTCTGCCGTCGATCGTCGTTTGGAAAAGTAAAGATTCAAGAAGGAGGCCTTTTTGCTGTTGCGTCATGAGTAGGTTATGAAGTGTGGGCTGTGGACGTGAGACTTTGATTTGGGCTTAGCCTTTAATTTCAATATTTCTAACTCAAATTCTTTAATATACTTTTCTATTCTATAATTACAGAGAAAATAGGTTATCAAAATAATTTAGTGAAACTCTTTACTTCTATTCCTTCCAAACTAGGCTCGCAAGATATAAAGTCGCATGGACTTCAAATTACCTTGCTCAATAATATTTGATAAAGGTCCACATCCATTCATCTAATTAATTACTCTTTTTAATATGTAATGACTAGATAATTAACTTTACATACTATATTACTTCAATTCGACATAATTAATTACTTACTAATTAAATATTAACTAATTCTAATGTAATTACTGTTGTTATAACTAATTATTTTAATATAACCAGTGTTATGACTAGTTTTAATATAACTAGCTAGTAATATAATCAGTTTTAATAATGTAATTAGTCAAGTAATTAGTTGTGTCACTAGTTACATAATTAGTCATGTTACAATGGTTGTTATAACTACACTACAAGAAAAAGGCTTCAATTGCCACGGCCAAACTCGTGGCAAAAAGCGTTGACTACCGTGGCTAATAGCGTTTGCCACGATCTGAACGTAGCAAATGACCGTTGAGAAAGCTGGCGATGCTATTGCTTAGTTGCTACGAGACCGTGGCAATTGGTCATTATATTTGTCACGGCTACGTTGTTGCTACTGATAATTGCCACAGTTGGTCAACTCTAAATTTGTAACGCATAAACCATGGCAAACATTCATAATTGCAACGGACAAATGGTTTGTTACAATTGATGATAGGTCGAGAGATCAAATGCCACGGTAAAAAATAGCCGTCACTACTTGTAAGCACAACGGGTTAATTGCAACGTTAAAACATTATCGTCACTAATCATAGTTGAAACGAACTATTTGCCACGGTAACAAAATGGCGTTACTATTTATAGACTTGCCACGTGAAAAAAATGTCGTCACTATTCATAAATGTGTCGGACTAGTTGCTAGGGAAAAACCGTGGCTTTTGGTTATGAGAGAACCAAAAAAAATATATATATAAATGTGTCGGACTAGTTGCTAGGGCAACGGGCCAGGATGTCAGCAGGTGGTACATTAGCAACGAGGTTTCTGTCCAACTTTGGCCTACTCTTTCTTGGCTCCAAAGGCTCCTCAATTGGGGTTTTAAGAGAAATTGGTGATGCACCTGCAATAATCTCTTTCCTGAAAAGTAGTGCTCTTTCAGGTTGCAAACAGAAGTCTACCCAGTACCCACTGATACAAAAGTGGTGATGGTCCCCTGGTTCTTCCTCCAATTTTGTCAGTGTTGAGTCTTGAGACAGATGGTACTGCCTACAACAGACAATCAAGTTAAAGAGCTTGCAGTAAAACCTATACATCAGAGATGCAGATCATCAATTCTAGGCTTTACAAAGACATGCAAAGAAACTAATTGGAATATTGTTCAAACTATCCTGTTCTGTTATCAATGTGTACAAAAATGCCTATAGAACAGCTTCAGGAAACATAGCATAGATTAATATTCAGTTATTGACTGATATATGGTTGAATTTCTTACTGTAAATGATTTGTAATTAAGAAAAAAGAAACAATAAAAAAGTATTATCAGCCAAATGGAGAAAAATGTATGCTTCCATCATTTTTGCAAGGAAAAATGTCATCAATCTATACAAGAAAATGTATCTGGGGAGAACAAGCACATACCATTTCAATGTTCTCTCTTGTGGCATATTTGCAGGCACGCTGACAGATTTTCTGTAATATCTGCACCTCTGAAACCCTGAGTGTATTTGGCAAGAGCCTGGATATCAACATCTTCGTGGAAGGGAGATTTCCGGAGGCAAGCTTTGAAAATCTGATGACGTGAATCCTCATCTGGCAGAGGGAATCTCCCGAGGTGAATCAATCATTGATATCTTCCCAGCAAGTTCAGGCCGCCACAAATTTGACCAGTCCTGCATGGATGATCATATTATTAATTCTAAACAGGACTTACACTTTCAAACAAAATTATAGACAGACTTAACAGAGACCTATGACTACAATGACAATACTTGAGATATTAATATTCGGTGTGTTCCGTGTTGCAGGTAGAATAAGAACACTAGAATCACACAAGCAACTGGGAGTTCTATATCTGCAAAGCATGCGATAAAAGCTTTCATCAGTCCTGTTAGATTCTAAATTACAGATTTGCAATGTTTATCAGTCACTTAATCTTGTACAAATATGAAAAAACTTGAAATCCTTGATAAGAATCGAATGAACGAGCTCACGAGAATACACGGTAGCTCAAGTATAATTTTGGGGCTTACATTTCAAACCGATTCCTTTATCACAAGATTTAACCCCATCTTTCTTGTACTCGTACAGCTCCTCGTCAATAAGCTGCCCATTTGGCAAAGTACTAAGCCTAGCATGTCGGCACAGTAACGAATACAGAGCGAAAGTCCCATCTTCACCATTATCAATTATCATCAGCTCTAAGAACTATGAACACATACTTCAGTAGAGGTATTAGAGTCAATGTCCAGAACACGAACGATAACACCCCAAATATCTCTTCGTTCGATTCAGAATGGTGAATGTCCTCAGCAAAAGTACTTTGGTACACATACAAATGTGAAGTGCTTAAATCTCCATAAACCACACCTAAACTCTGGTAAGCCAATGTCAGTACAGTTCTCCATGATTCTTTCTGCAACGACATTCACACATAACAAAAGGCCAAGAAAACCATCAATTATCAGTAAAAAAAAAGTATATATGCAATTTATTCCTAAACATATCAGCATCCTAGAAACTAATTTAGAACAGAAACTTAATCCTGAGATACAACATTTCCAATAAAAAACTCTCACCTCTCACTCAGGCATATCACCAGGCCACAACAAAAAATCAGTCTCAATTTTTCAGTCCAGCATAGAAAAAACACAGAATTCACGAACAAAACACGAAAAAACGAGGGAACAAGCCACACTAAGAATCTCCTAAGGATTCCTCCAGCAACTAATTTTCCAGATATCAAGGATTGTTTCTAACATGTTAGGAAACATTGATAAAAAATTATAGCAAACAGTTATCAGAGTCATCTGCAAATTAATCTACCATTGATGTACCAGACTCATCTTATCCAGACAAAAATCTGATTACATTGAACACTGCTTCATTCAATTCAAATTTTCAGACTTCTCATTGACTTCTATTGATTCAACATATGATTACAACCAACAAAGTTTCAATATCAAGTCAGCCAATTTATGCATCAAAAATTCAGTTTATGAGAGTGATAAACTCACCATCAACACCATGTTTCTTTGACAGAACCAAAACCAGGACAGTTGTAACATGGGATCCTCTCCAGCTGCATCAACAAGACAACAACCTGAAGTAAAACCCTGATCTTTGTCAAGGGACTATATGAATACAGAAAAAAACGGAAAATATACCTACAGGAGAAAATAAAAATTGTATACTTACCCAGATAATCACCTTCAACGGACTTGACTGGCGTCCATCCAAATCCAAACAACGTCAGAGGAAAACTAAAGGCTAGGGATTGGAGATCGATAAAAGGGAGGATGGAGGTCATGGTTTTGGATTTGAGTAAGTTATTTGGGAAGTAGAGGTATGTAAAAATGAACGTGGGAGGGAAAGTAAATGGGCGTGCGCTTGAAAATTTTCAGTTCCCCGCCATCAAATTTTCAGATTTGCCACGGTATAGATGGAAAAAAGAAGCCGTTACAGCAACTACCCAGCCGATTTGACTGCAATTCAGCTACAACAACTCCCTATTTCAGCTCTAACGTACACTTCTAGCTTTACAACAGCTCCTTGACTGCAATTGAGCTACAAGAACTCCCTATTTCACCTCTAACGTACACTTCTAGCTTTACAACAGCTTCTTAAGGTCGATCCCTATATATATTCATACTATCTGGATCAGAAAACAACCTAATATCACTCACCAAATTGCAATTGCAGCTTAAAAAATCTGCCCTCTTTTCTTTCAATCTCCATAACCTAGCAACCATTATAACTGTGGCTGTTTTCCTGGAATTGTGGTTGATTTAGTGAAGAGGAGTACCTGATTCTTGTTCGAATTCGGCGAGTAAGATTCTGGAGTCGAGCTGGAGAGGAGACGAGCTGAGGAGACGTGAAACTTCAATCTGCTGTTGAGTGAGGTATGTCTATTTATTCTGTCAGACATTCCATTCTACATGTACTACTTATTTTGCTAATTTCTTTTTACCTTACTATTCCACCATTTAAAATATTCAAGATAACTTAACTATATCTTATACTAGTTCATGTATAATTTATAATAATTGTCTCGTGGTTGTGTAATTATTTTAATACAATATTTATAATCCAAGAATTAGTTGACTATTAAACATGTTTTAATGAAAAACAGAATCATCTAATTAGAACAGTGTGACTCAAGTGATTGGTTAGAAAGAGTAATCGATATTTATCGACTAATAGGTTAATTTGCACCCATATATTTAATTAATCTTGTTTATATTATATTTTAGGTATAATATCGTGCTTAATTCAAAGAGAAGAAGAAATTACATTTTACGGTGCAGTTAGTTTCTCCTTACACAGTTTAGCTTTAAATAAAATATATTATTATCAATAAGGTATGCTTTGGAATTTTATTTTGCACAATGTTCATTTTTATTTGTCATTTGATAAATTTATTTATTGTAAATGAAATATTGCTCATTTAATATTATCATATGTTCTAGAATCAGCAATATGAATCGGAATCTAAGTCAGAATATGAAACGGGATCGTAGTTGGATGTATAAAATGCGAGGCCGTGATAAATCACTTCTTGACGAATATGAAAAGGGGGTGAAAGAATTTCTAGAGTATGCATTTTCTAATCCAAGGGTTCATAGTGGAGGGTTGATTAGATGTCCGTGTAAAAGTTGTGAAAACGTGAAATTGCAAAGCAGGCTAGAGGCGGGAAAACATTTGTTGCGGAGAGGGTTCGTTGAAAACTATTATGTGTGGGATTGTCACGAAGAGAAGAGGCCTAATAGTCCTGTAGCAAATGAAAGCATGCAAGAGACGTCACTCTCAAATGATGACAATGGAGAAGAGGATATGGAGAGTTTTCAAAATGTCATATTTGATGCATTTTCCCCTGAAATCCACAATGAGTTTACTGGTTCTGGACCGAGTACAAGTAGTGTTCCTGAAGAGCCGAATAAGAAGGCACGGGAATTCTTAAATCTGATGAGTAAGTCAAATCAACCGCTCCATGAAGGTAGTAAGAAGACAGTTTTAGAGTGGTGTGGGGAGTTTTTGAATTATAAGACCCAACATAGCATATCAGCAGCGGCTTGTGATAATTTGTTGAAGTTGAGCACAGAGTTACTCAAGCCCGAAGAACAAGAGAAACTTCCATATGGCTTTGACGAATTGAAGACGTTGATGAGAGACTTGGGTCTTGTGCACCATACATATGACGTATGCGTAAATAACGATTTCTTGTACTACGGTGATGGTGCTAAATTGAGAAGATGTCCAGTATGTGATATGGAAAGATACAAAGAGAAGAAATCAATCACCGGAAAAGATATCCCAATCAAGAAATTGTGGTACTTTCCGATTACCCCTCGGTTACAGAGACTATTCATGTGTAGAAAGACTGCGAAGCACATGACTTGGCATCAACAGTGTGAAAAAGAGTCTGACGTATATATTCACCCAGCCGGGGCACAAGCTTGGAAACACTTTGATAAGACACATCCCTCTTTTGCAGCAGACCCTCGAAATGTCAGACTTGGGCTATGTACTGACGGATTTAATCCTCATAGCCAGTCGGCAACCCCATACTCTTGTTGGCCGGTGTTTATTACCCCGTACAATCTTCCACCGGATATGTGCATGAAAGACGAGACTATCTTCCTCAGTATGATAATTTCAGGTCCAAATAGTCCTGGAGATAACTTAGATATCTTGCTTAGACCATTGATAGATGAACTAAAGTCATTATGGACTGATGGGGCAATTACATATGACAGTTCAAGGGAGCAAAACTTCTTGATGCGAGCAGCGGTAATTTGGACAATTAGCGACTTCCCAGCTTACGGTATGTTGTCTGGTTGGAGTACACATGGAAAGTTGGCATGCCCTTATTGCATGCAAAATACAAAGTCATTCCGACTTCCGAATGGACGTAAAGCGTGTTGGTTTGATTGCCATCGCCAATTCCTACCATTAGATCACCCGGCTAGAAATGACACAAAGAATTTCTTAAAAGGTAGGCTCGAAGAAGGTAGGTGCAATGAGCGATTGTCTAGCGCAGAAATCTACGAGATTGTGAAGCATATCCCTGGGGTCGAGTGGCCAGAAAGGGCACAAGATGGGTCTAGTCAATATTATAATTGGAAAAAGAGGTGCATTTTTTGGGAGCTGCCATACTGGTCAACACTTCTCATTCGTAACAACTTAGATGTGATGCATATCGAGAAGAATTTTTTTGAGAACATCTTTCGGACAGTTATAGATGATCCTGAGAAAACCAAAGACAATACGAAGTCAAGATTGGATCTTCCAATGTATACGACAAGGGATGAATTATTTTTGGTGTCCAGACCTGGCAAAAAAGCAACGAAGCCAAAGGCTGCTTACACATTAAGTAAAGACCAGAGGCGATATGTTTGTGAATGGTTGCAAGATCTCCATTTTCCAGATTCTCATGTGTCAAACATTGGTCGGCGTGTGAAGGATGCGGGAGCAGGTAAAGTATATGGCATGAAAAGCCATGACTGTCATGTATTTATGCAGAGATTGCTACCTATTGCATTTCGTGACTTCTTACCAGATGAGATTTGGGGTGCACTGACAGAGGTTAGCAACTTTTTTAGAGCTTTGTGTGCTCCTGAAATTCGACGTGAGGATATGGAAGTCTTACAAAAGTCAATTGTTGAGACAATATGCAAGCTTGAGATGTTTTTCCCCCCTTCGTTTTTTGATTCCATGGAGCACCTTCCAATCCATCTTCCTTATGAAGCTTTAGTTGGAGGCCCAGTATTCTATCGTTGGATGTATCCATTCGAAAGGTAATATTATCGTGTCCCATACTACAATATTATGTTTTCTATATAATAATTAGTCCTGCTAAATTATTTGGATGTATTACAATACAGGAAAATGTTTTTCTTGAAGTCAATGGTTAAGAACAAAGCATTGATGTTGTTTCTTATAACACATTGTAATTTCTTATATTTGACACCTTATAACTCCCTTTACTAAATTTCTGAATTCAGCAATAAACATTTGATTTATTGATTTCCAGACAAGCACAAATTGATAATTTTGCTAAACTCAGCAGAAGTTAAAGCAACCTACAAACATTCTCCAATTTCAACATTATCAATTTTGACAAATGAGAATTTAGCAAATGTAACAAAACATGACACAACCAGAGGAGAACTCATTCTTTGCCTTTGGCTTTTACATTGGAACTTCCTTCACATGATGCTGGTGAATCGGGCTCCGCAAACAACTTCTTCCTCCTATTGTTGCGTTTTTCTAATTGACGCTTTGAAATAAACTCAAATATGTCTACACACAAACCAAAGACAATAATTCTTACATGCTGACTTTTGCCTGCCCCTCCTCCATGTTGCACGGTTAGCTCAACTCCACTTTCCTCTATCTAACCCAACGAATCAATATTTGCTCAATAGACATTCTTCTCATTAGTTAGTACTGATGCTGAAGTTTGTAGCACTAACTACACGGCAAATAGAGTCTACCAAACAAAAAGTTAACTAACGAAATCTGCTTTCGATCTATCGGATGTTAGAAAATGATACGATAATAATTACCTGCTCTCATTTCATGCCCCTGCTGCTCCATTATGATATGTGCCCTGTTGAAGTTTGCAGCGCTAATTCACCTTGATACTCCTCCCTCTGATCGAAGCTCTCAATATCTGGTCAACAAACATCCACAACAGAATGTTATCCCATCAGACATACTCCACTGCAATGTTCATAAGGAGAACAAACTCCTGTAATTACATCTACTACTAAACTAAAGCATGGTTTACGTGGGAACAACAACCAATTTTACAATTCAAAATCAGAATGGCATGTGAGGACTAACAATAGGATATGTATCAGCAGCAATTCAGGGAACATCATAAGATTATAAAAAGTAGAGTAACATTATTCAATTAATCAGGTGCTCTCTGATTTTGGGAAAAGATCAACCAATTCTAATCTTCACTTTTAAGTATTCTAGGTATCCACTTGCTTCCCAGGTGAAACTGAAATCATATGCGTAAACTGGAAAATAAAAGAACGGAAATCCTGTTGATTTCTGAACTTTGTGCCTATCAAGTATCAATTGTAGTCTCAGCCAAACATAAGTGATACTTTCTGAAACGTGACAAATTTCATTTCAGAAGCTATAACATAAACTCAAAGGCACCAATACACTCGGAACTGTGAACATCTACATATAATGCATATTAAATCGACTCAGTAAGTCCATGTCTTGCCAGCCAGTCATCTACACCGTTGTGCATATCTTGCTAGTAAATATGATATCAAGATTACCTTGAGAGATTCATCAATCTTCCCAGCCAAAGCCAACAAAAGTAATATTATGACACTCATGCACCACCAACACGAGAGAGACCAATACAATCTACTCAGCCATCTACTTGTGTTATCAACTTGAACAAGCAGCCATAGTAATCTAGCAATCCACCAGGAACTATCCACAACTTTTTGATATTCTGCTGCATTGTTAGCACTTAGAAGTTTGAAAAAAATGTTACCAATATTACAAAAGAAATGCTCCCCAAATGTTCCATCAGTACTACACATCTGTAGCTTCCTAATCAATCTAGCTAATTTAATCCTATACCAATCCATACGAGCCAAAAGGAGATACCATGTATACAGCATTCTGATCATACCTCATGAATAAAAGTACCAACCATAATATTACAGCAGATCTGTTCAACCATGCAGACTCATATAGTGGTGCAAGTGTAGAGTGTATGATACAGTACATGCGCAAGTGTGAGAAGAGGAGGCATCTTCTCTGATGCATATATACCCAGCAGTACCACCCATGAGAATATATCTCAGTATGAATGCATATGAAAGCAAGGACTAGAGTACAAGAGATCTCCAACACCTGATACTCTAGCTGACTCAAAACATGCCATACCCTGATCAGGAACCCCCCACCTATACTACTCTTGTATTCTTCCTTTTTAACAAGACCAGCTTAATTTTTTTCAGATTCATTTTGTTTACATCTGGGAGCATGAGCACAATGTTTAGTTCTAATACATTTAGTTTTTTCCAAGACATCCTGCCATTTTTCAACTCCAACTTCCTTCCTTATACTCCAATTCAAAGCTTGTTCCTTATTCTGACCAATATAATCAGTGATGCTCTTGATTCTAAGAGAATTATGGAAAGAGAACTTACTTCTGCACAAGATCTACAATATACTAACTCTGCCATGGTACTACAAGCTTGCTGAACAGACAGCACAAAATGATTCACAGTACTCTTAACAGCATCTTCAGCAAAGGAGTCAGCAAAACACGAATATCTTACCATAAAATAACACAACTTTGACATATAAAAGTCTTTCAGATAACGTTGGAATATGTCCACCAAAAGTAAAACACAAACATCTAACAATAAAATGAAAAAAAAGCATAAATAAGAGATAATCTCTATAGATTCTTCAGAACAACTTTCGTTCAACTAGCCACTGCATATACTTCATCAGCTCCATCTTCACTCCTACAATTCTGCAAGTATGCAAGTGCAATAGAGAAGGAAAAAAGCGTTATACTCAACCAATGTTAGACATAATGTCATGCAGTGATAGTTAAAGGCAAAGGAGTATCTTTTTTTTAGGCAACTTTCATTCCCACTTGCTTGACAGAGAGTGCAGATTGCAAGGCAAAGAAATAGCTACATGAAAGAATGGTGCTTTATTATCAGATTTATGTTTTGCTAGGACATGAAGACGATACTAAATCTAATAATATTTATGACACCGATTGCAGCATGGGCACATTCATAAAAGAAGCATGTCATCTATTTTCAAATCCATAATAATACAAATGGAATATGACAGCAACATGAAGAGTGTTTAAATAAAGCCATTAAAATCAGAAATACACGAACCTCATGCAGATCCTCTCGTCTTGGCTCTCGTGCGTTTGGTTTTCTCCAAATTTCCTTTTGCCCTTTCTGTATCCATTTTTTGGTGCTGCATCACTTCTTCATTCACATGTTCTTGTCGATGCTGCTGAGTGGACATCATCACCTGGATTTGCTGTTGCACCTGCGCTTCAATATGTTTGAGAAACTCTGTCTTGAACTGCTCCTTCTCACTCTGTATTTGCTCCCTCTCCTTTTGTAACTCCTTTCTATCATTTTTTACTTGCTCCGTTTCCTCTCTCAGTTTTTCCCGTTCCAGCTGCATCTGCTCCCGTTCCTCTCTCATCTTGTCAGTTTCTTCCCTCATCTCTTTCTGCAAATGCTCTCCCATTGTATGATTGGACACGTTACCATCCAAACTGAAGAGGTGGCTGGACTGTCGCTTTGTTGTTGGAAAGCCTAGCAACTGAGGATTTGCTAACTCAGATACACCACGCACTCTCCCTCTTTTTGCACCACCAACAGCTTGTGCCCATGCAATGGGATCCCTGGGGTCAGAGTCTGATGGCCGTTCTTCAGGTCTATCAGCAAACTTCTCATCTAGTATCTTATTATATTTCTCCTGTTATGCATACATTTGATGCACAAAAGATAATATTCCGTAAAAAATAAGATCAATGCAAAGAGAAGAACAAAATTAAAAACAATAAAGAACATACAATTGTAATTCGAGCCTGATCACTGATCCATTCATCCTGCTCCAAGGTGTCATTTGTGGATATGACCTTCCCCCTTAGACTTTCATTGTTCCCCTCAGTCGAACTCCCCTCCCCTACCTTCCGCTTGACCTTTTTTTTGGTTTCCGCATAAGCATTGAGGGTGTTCCCTAATTTGATGATGCTGTTTTGTCCTCCAGTGTGGGTAGGATTTGCCTTTAACGCATTCCCATCCTCACCAAACTCCACGCCTCTATTTTTCTGATTTTGTTCAGAAATCTCCTTAAACTCAGGTGAATCCCAATACCTTTTGCACTTCCAGTAGTGTCGGACCTGCATCCAATTTGTCCTTAACCCTTGATCCGCAAGTGACTTAGCCTGACCCATCATGTTACGATACTTTACACCATTCACAAGATTCCACTGCTTAGCAACTTGTTCATTAATCTCTGGATCCCATCGACATGCCATCTAGACAAAGATAAAAAGTAATCAATAATGACAATCCTTGTTAATAGTGGGTAAGAAATAGAAAACAAAGATAAATGAAGTTATAATATTGATTAGAACAGAAACTAGGACCATATTGACATATGTGGAGTAAAACTAGTATAACTTCTTCTACGTAAATGCAAATCAAGAGATAAAAAATGTTTTGAAAACTAGACTCGTATATATTTCTAAGGAAATAGACCAAAAATCCAAATTATTCTCAAGAGAAATCAGTTTTGAGTGTGAAGTTGGACGTTTGCTTCTTCTTAGACAGATTGACATACGTGGAGTAAAAATAGTATAACTTCTTCTACGTAAATGCAAATCAAGAGATAAAAAATGTTTTGTAAACTAGACTCGTATATATTTCTAAGGAAATATACCAAAAATCCAAATTATTCTCAAGAGAAATCAGTTTTGAGTGTGAAGTTGGACGTCTGCTTCTTATTAGACAGATTGACATATGTGGAGTAAAAATTGTATAACTTCTTCTACATAAATGCAAATCAAGAGATAAAAAATGTTTTGTAAACTAGACTCGTATATATTTCTAAGGAAATAGACCACAACCCCAAATTATTCTCAAGAGAAATCAGTTTTAAGTGTGAAGTTGGACGTCTGCTTCTTCTTAGACAGATTGACATATGTGTAGTAAAAATAGTATAACTTCTTCTACGTAAATGCAAATCAAGAGATGAAAAACTGTGACAAACTTAATAAGCATTAAACATAAATAAAGAATAAATAACTTCATTTTCATACATAACACGCTTGTATCTAGCTTAATATGTAAATACTCAATAAAATGGACAAGCTTACCCCAAACTCTCTCCATAATAACTGACGATGCGACACTTCAACTTTCTCCCATGAGGTGTGATGAGGATTGAAGTAGTACTTCATTCGGTGACTTATCACCTTGTTTGCATCCTTATCCGTAAATAACCCATTTGCATCAAATGCAACATTTAACCTTTGTTCTCTTCTTTTGTATGCTTTAGGTGCTTTATTTATGCCACGCTTACCTTTTGTTCCAGGATCTACCAGATCAGTATCCACAAGATCATCCTCAACTACCATTGGTGTATCAGGGGGGCCCCAATAAATACTAGGAAGATTTCCACCAGACGGTGGATCCTCAATCAGGTCATGTTGCTCTCGCTGAATGACATCTTCTGTCTGTTGTTGTGTTGCATGTAGTTCAGCGAGATGATTCGGTGAGGTGTGCTCTTGGGAAGGTGCAGAGCCAGCATGACCTGTTGTAGTATGCTCGTTAATTGGGATATCAGCCACACGCGTATTTGAGACAGGCTCATTAGCTTGGATCCTATTTTGAGAGGAAGCTCCATGGCTCATCAATCCTCCTCTACGAACTGCCACATGCTTATGAGACATTCCTTCAAATCACAAATTCAATCATCATAACACTTAGATAGCCTAAACAAATTTAGATTTCCATATATGTTTGTTTATATCTTTCAATTTCATCAATCAAAGTACAAATACCAGTATATTACAAGATTTCATATACATTAAGAACAAAGTAAGACTTGCACCAGTTGGCTTAAACAAGCTAATATATCTACCACAAATTCAGGAACTTGATCAAACACTCATGTAATCTGTTTGCTTTCTTTGTAAATAGAAATTTTATATATACAACAAAAGCATCATATCATACAATCAGAATCACAACGAATCCTGCACCATAAACTGAAACAAATCCAATCATCGCACAACGACAAAACAATGAAACGTAGAGTAATCGATGATGAAATCCTAACCTTCTTTTGATCGAAGAAATGATGAAGCTTTACACTGCCACTGGTTGTAAGAGTAGCTGAAGCAAAGAAGAAAGAGTGAATAGAAGGGGACTTTTATCAAACACCTCATGTGCAAACTACATTACAAATGAAATTCAACAAGAATTGTAATCCACAACGAACTGAGAATGAAAAACATCTAATATGGCATTTGTGAGAAGCATGAGGAAGCATTTTTATTATCAATAGCACATACCTTAGCTTCGAACTCGTTGGGTGAAGCTTCGAACTCGTTGGGTGATGGAGATGAACTGGTTGAAGTTGGAATAGAGGTTATATGTAATGGATTGTTGATGGGTTACAAAAATCAGCATATTGGTTGATGTGGGATAAAATCGTGGTGAAGTGGAGATGGTTACGGAAGAAATTTGGCGCCAAGATGAATGAAGAAGAAAAGATACGAACAGGAAAGACAAAGAACGATGTTCTAGCTAGTTACTGTGGCTAATAGATTGGGCTTAGAATTATCAAAATTGGGCTTATAGTATCGGTTGGGCCATGGCTAAAAGGCCCCGTGGCAATAAGTAGGTTTGACTTCCTATTTGAGACGTGGGTACCCAAAAGTAACGGGTTAGACGTGGCAAATATCCGTCGTTTGCAACAGTTAATTGGACGTGGCTAATAATTCGTCACAAATGCAGCCTTTTTCTTGTAGTGTATGCCTTTTATTTTATCGTGTTCTAATTACACAACATAATAAGAGAGAGTTCCTTAGGAATAGTACCGGCTTTTCACATATGACGAAATTGATGTCGTTTCGTATTACAATTTGAATTATGAACCGGTCGTTTATATTCACAACGACACCGTATCACGCGGTTTGCATGAACCGCATGTTGCAAGATGAACAGAAGCAAAATATAATGTTTTGATTGTACTAGATATGGTTAGTTTTTTGTTCGTATACGGCTGCTACAGCTAAAGATCATAAACAACAATAGCAACGAGACAAAATATCATCATATTATTTAGTTTAAAATCAATCTACATATTTTAAAATCACTAAATGTCAAAGTGGTCATAAATACAATTTGTACGCATCCTCGCATAATGCGGATGTTGTCTTCGTTGTAT
>JAYMSL010001169.1:0-18401 GCA_036897195.1 Plantago coronopus
CAACACCTCCACGTGAACCTGGAGTTTGGTATCCAGTTGTTACTATGAATAACACAAAGATACTTGTTTGGAACGTCAGGGGGGGAGCAAGGCCGGAGCTTCGTGAGGCTCTCAGAGGATATATACAACTCCACCAGCCTGTTATTACTATTATTATGGATACTCGTGTTTGCTTTAACCGTTCTCTTGATTTTGTGCTAGGTTTGGGCTACCCTAATCGTATGGTTATGCCACCTAGTGCAGCTAATCCTCAAGTTGGAGGCTATTGGGTCTTGTGGGATGCTACTCGTGCAGATATAACACTCCAAGAAGCTTCTGACAGAGTGTTCCATTTCCGAGTTATTACTCCTCGGCAGGAACTTCCTATTGATCTATCAGCAGTGTATAACACACCTTCCACTTCCAGACAATCTCAGGTATGGAATTTTTTGCGCCATCTTAGTTCTAATGCATGTAGAGATTGGTTAATAGCTGGTGACTTCAATGCCATTTTGCATAGGCATGAGAAGCTGGGAGGTAATCCGCCTAGTAGAAGTAAAATGCATGATTTTGCTTCATGTCTCTCTGATTGTGGTTTACAAGATTTAGGGTTTTGTGGTTCCAAGTTTACTTGGTCCTCGGGTTGGAACACTTCTCGTTTAATTCGTGAACGTTTAGATAGGGCTTGTGCTTCTGCTAGTTGGATTCGTAGATTTCCTAATGCTATTGTTAGACATTTACCTCATAGTACTTCTGATCACAAGCCGCTTCTGATTGACTTTAGAGAAACTAGGCTTTCGGTTCCTCGTTATTTTCGTTATGAAAACATTTGGAATCAAGATGCGAAGTTTAAAGATAACCTGGAATCTCTTTGGCATAATCAAAATGTTAGGACTTGCACCTTCTCTAAAACTTGTGATATTCTGTCTAAAACTATTCCTACTTGGAAGCTTAATTCGTTTTATGAAATTAATAATGCTATTACTAGTATATACCAACAATTAGATGTCCTTGATAATCATGCTCACAATCATAATCCACAAGTGGGAACCTTGTATGCTGATTTGCAAAGACAAGCTAATAATCTTCTCATTCAAAAACACATCTTTTGGAACCAAAGAGCGAAAAGGAAGTGGATTCAAGGTATGGATATCAATACTAAATACTTTCACAATCTTGCTTCTCATCAGAAAAGACGCAACCTTATCCAAGGTATCCAAGATAATAATAATGAGTGGATTTTTGAACATCATGAAATGTGCGGGATTTTCAAAAATTTCTTTGAAACTCAAGGTGTTTCTAATGGTGTGCTTAATCTGAATTTCTTTAATGATGTGGTTACTCCTTCTCTTTCGAATGAGCAACATTCCAACCTTCTTGCAATTCCTACTAATCAAGAGATTTTGGATGCAGTGAACTCTATTGGGGCTGATAAATCTCCGGGGCCTGATGGTTTAGGTGCGGGGTTTTATCAGTCTTATTGGACTGTTATTTCCTCTAATATTGTCTCTTATGTCCAACAGTTTTTTAGAACTGGAGAATTTGATCCCATTCTCAATCAAACTCAACTTGTTCTCATTCCAAAAAAAATGGACCCTAAATCTCCGGTTGATTTCCGCCCCATAAGTCTTTGCAACGTTTCTTATAAAATTATATCCAAGCTTTTAGTCCAAAAACTTCGACCTCTCATGGATATGTTAATCTCCCCCTTTCAAAATGGTTTTGTTCCGGGTCGCCAGATTTCCGACAGTTCTTTACTTGCTCATGAAATGTTACATACTATGCATCGTAAAAGGAAATCTAAGCAATATTATTTTGCTCTTAAACTTGATATCGCTAAGGCTTATGATCGTATGGAGTGGAATTTTCTTCGTTTTGCTCTTAATAAATATAATTTTCCATCGCATTTTATCAATCTTATTATGACTTGTGTTACTACCCCCACTTTTAATGTTAAGGTTAATAGAATTGTTTCTACTAATTGGCACCCAACTCGTGGTCTCCGTCAAGGAGATCCTATCTCCCCGTATCTTTTTATTCTCTGTCAAGACATGTTCATTAATAAACTTTGGACTATGGTTAATAATCATAATATTGATGGTCTTAAGCCGTGTCCTAATGGTTTTCCTATTCCGATTATTAGTTTTGCGGACGACTGTCTTCTTTTTTGCAAAGCTAATCAAAAATCAGTTAGTAATCTCCTTTCTCTCCTCAATAATTATGCTTCTGCTGCTGGTCAATCTATTTGCTGGAATAAATCCAGGGTTATTTTCACTCCTAATACTCCTATTTCTATTAAACAAGATATTACGCATCGTTTAGGGGTTACTCCTAATCATAGGAAGGATAAATATCTTGGTATTCCCTTCCTGTTTGGTCAAAGGAAATATGATCTCTTTTCTCACATTGTTGAAAAAATTAATAATCATATTAATAAATGGTATAATAGGTTTTTATCTTATGCGGGTCGGGATCTCCTTATTAAATCTATTACTAGTGCTATCCCTGCTTACACTATGGCTATAGCTCGTTTACCTGCCCTTATTAATCATGATATTTTATCTATCCAACGTAAATTTTTATGGAATGCTTCCCCCTCTTCTCGTGTGATACCTAAGGTTAAATGGCAAACTGTTACGAAGACTAAGAAGAATGGGGGTTTAGGTATTTGTGATTTAACTAAGCTTAATATGGCCTACCAATTTAAGCTTTGTTGGAATCTGCATGAACATACTTCTCTTTGGGCTAGGGTTTGTAAACTCAAATATTTTCCTCATAGTACTCTCTGGAATATTAGCCCTAAGACTAATAATAGTTGGATATGGAATAATATTGCTCGAACTATTCCTGCTTCTAGACATCATGTGGGATTCCAAATTAATTCAGGAAACAATGTGGATTTTTGGAATGATAAATGGTTTGCCAGCTATGTTTTAAAAGATTTTAGTAGTCAATCTCATCATGATTTTGTGCCTGTGAGCTGTTTTCTTACTCCGGATCATGTTTGGGATCTTCAAAAACTCTCTACTGTTCTTCCTTCTGAATTGGTCCTTCAACTTCAAACTTATGTTCTTGGAGATAAGTCTCAATCTGATAAACTTATTTGGCCTCATGATAAATCCGGTCAATTTTCCATTAAGACTACCTACAATGTTCTGAATACGGATATGGTTTCTAATGCTAATTGGCCTTGGATGTCTATCTGGAATTTGCACCTCTTTCCTAGAATCCGTATGTTTCTGTGGATTGCTCTTCATGATCGCCTTACTACCAACAATAGAGTTCATAAATTCCAGGACCAACATTCTCCCACTTGTCCCTTGTGTCAAACTGATATTGAAACCCTTAACCATCTGGTCTTCCAATGTCCTAATTTCCAAATCTTACGCTGGCAACTTTTCAATGATTTTGAGGAATTCCACAATGACCTCCACTTTGGAACTGTTTTGTTTAGTGTTCCTACCAACAATCAGTTCCAAATTCATTTTGCTATTTTTGTTTGGTTGATCTGGAGGGTTAGGAACCAAAAAGTGTTTAACCAAAAAGATACTCACCATAATGTGTTCAAGACAATGTTTTTTAAAACTAAACAAGACCTTCAAATCCTTTTTCCTCAAAAACCTACTGCTTTGAAGATTACTGAATGCAAATGGAAGCCTGCCCAATCTACTAAGGTCACTGTTAATTTTGATGGTTCTGCTCTTGGCTCCCCTGGCCATGCAGGTATTGGAATTTGTATTCGTGATAAGTATGGTAAGTTATGTAGGGCAGCTTATGCCTATCTGGGCATATGTGACAATAATATGGCAGAACTTCAAGCTTTCAAAAGGGCAATACTTCTTGTTCTTCAACTTAATCTTGATTCCATTGAATTCCAAACTGATTCCATGTATGTGTTTTCTATTTTCTCCAGGCAAGCGGATCCCATATGGATGCATCAACTTCTGGTCCTGGAAATTACGAGACTGCTGACACAAATCCCACAACTTTTGCTGACGCACGTGTATCGTGAAGCCAATCAAGCAGCTGATCTTTTGTCTAAATTGGGGAGCGGATATGAGTTTGAAGATCAATCAGCCCGCACAACTTTTGGAGAAAATTTTGTAAATAGTTTGCCGAACTTAACAATTCAACCTAGTTTAGTGGTTTATGACATTTGCCCTTCGTGGCTCTCTTTTGTTGTTCATCAAGACAATACCCAAGTGCACTTACGATCTCGTATTCGTAGTGCACAAGGGTGATGTAGACCTTTATTATTATTAATGTTATGTTTAGTTTCAAAAAAAAATTATTATCTTATTATTTTATTAATTGGGTACCAAATTTGTACTGGTCCCAAGTTGGGACCTGACAAATTATTAATTTTGTTGAGGTTATTAATTTATCGAGTATTAATTTAGAGAGGTGTTAATGTATGTATTCAGTTAGTTTTGACAAATTGTTCTTCATTTTTGTTGAGATTTGATTGGAGTTCCAAAAACTTAATAAATATTTTGTGTCAGATATAACATTATATGATGTCAATTAGTCTTGGAATTCATATTCCTAAATATGTGGCTGCAGGGTTTATCACTACAAAAAAGTTTCTGATGGATGAGTTAATGTAAAAATAAAAGTTTCTGAGGAAAAAGTTATTAACAACAAAAGCTGAGATTATTCATTAATGTTTTATCCTTGGGGTGGGAATTCTCTGCTGTAGTTTAATATTCAAACAACCCAGGGAAATTTTTCTGAGGATTGAGGAACCTTAAACTATTAATCAGGTGATTCTAGCAGATCTCTGTTCAGTTTAGGACAGCTTGCAGCATAGTAAATGGGTGTCTAATTGAGTAGGGATTGTGGTAGCTAATTACTCCTTCAAGCTTGAAACAATCGTTCTCGCCAGCTCTTTCAGAATTTAAAGAAAGAACACTTCAGCTCACACTATTTCAAGGATCAAGATGATACAAGAAAACATGTTAATATCTCATTATCCAGCTGCAAGAGTTCAGAACAGAGATGCGACTAGGAATCAAAAATTAAAACCCCCAATTCAACCATCTAAGCGCATAAAAGAAAGTTCCAAGTCTTAATTCACAGTATGAGTTGAGGAAATAGGCAAAGTCTAACGAGTTCACCTGTGTTTCATAATAAGAACACATATTCTATGTATTGGAGTGGGTGAACTTGTTGCGGAGTATACAATGCAGCCTTACTAGTTCCTGTGCTATGGCGCATGGCTAACAAACTGACACCCATCACTGAGAACACTTCCATTCAAGGAGAATAACCTTCTGTAAAGTCAATCTACTATTATACTGTACTTCCTATATGAATCTTCCTTCTTTGTTACACAGACCAAGGCATCTGTGATTTGTGATAAAAAGGACTAAAAACCAAAGTTTCCCGGCTCACAATTAATAAATGAATACACCTCCTAAATGATGAACCTGATTGGACATAAATGCAACAAAAACATGCATCTGAGGTACAATATGGAGATGTGATACCAAACCCTGCATCGATCATAATACCACTGCAAAATGAACCAGAGACAACGGTTAGAATACTTGGTCCCAAATCGGTCATGATTATTATTTCCAATTGCAAAATAAAGACCCATATTGACCTATCAAGATATAATCATCTTATTTTACAATTAACCTCTGCCTCACAGTGAAAAAACAACCAAGTGCTTGAGTAACTGCACTAGCTCAATTTACTAATCCAAGACAATTTCTGTCCTGCAGACTCCTTGAAATTTTGAAACTCGAATTCCAGGTCCAAACAGAAAAATGTTAGAAACAGAGCTCATAAACCTATTCAGTCTTTGCCAAATCCAAATAGGAAAAATAATAAATTATGTTATAATTCGTCCATCAAGACATTGTTGATACTTTGGCTAGAGCTGCAGTTTTTATTCATAAGAAAGTTTATGAGTCTTCTAAAAGCGAAATGGAAATCACAAACGGGGTTGTGGAATAGTAGAAAAGCAATTAAAACAAATACAAAATAAACAAAAAGACCAGCAGAACATCTATAGTTGACAGTTAATACTGGCCCAAGTACTGGATGCCAAAAGTAGACTTTATTTGACCTGTCCAGCTATAATGAGTTTATAAAGCTAAGACATTACTTAACTGCAGACTTCTCAAGGTTTTTATCTCTCAGTGTAGTTGAATTGTGTCAGAAGAAGATAAGTGAAGTAGAGATTAGAGGACTGACCATAGTATAGATTCTTAGACTACAAAAGTTGCCAGTAGAGTATGCAAAATCGCCCAATAGATAATGACACCTAGCCGTAAAGCAGGTTGCCTCATTAGTGCCCGATCACATGATACCCTAGCAATTTCAAAAGCAGAATGTAGCAATTTGTAAGTTTATAGACATGGCCAAATATTTGTAAGTTCATAGACAAGTAAGAGACAGAAATGCATACCATAATCCGTCTACCATATCAGATATTGGTCTAGTAAATCGTGGGACAATTTTTGATGTAGTGAGTGACTTGAAGCCATGAGCTGAAATGAACAAACAGCAGAAACTAAAGTTTAGATGAATATAATGTTCATGCAAACTACTAAAGACATCTGGGTTGGACTTCTACGACCTAGGAAGCACCAATACCGAAAAACGGTAAAACCCAAAATAACATATATGTCAAAAATGGTTTATGTTTCGTATATATTTTTATTTTTATATACTGTAGGTATATTTTGACATACTACCACATTCTGTCATTAATAAAAGACTAGAACAAATTCATTTATTACTAAAAGACTTACAAATCCAATCCTAATAATATACTTGCGCTAATCCAGTCCACATATATTTACAACCTGAAGCCCAAAGGCCACAATGGAAACCTACTAATAAAATTGCAATTAAAACGGAAGACAGATGGAAAATGGAAAACACGAGAAAAACGCAAGAGAGCCAGAAGTAAATAACTAGGATGTGAAACATTGAGCAGGACCAAGTTTTTAAGATGCTACACCCACCCTTAGTGCACCTCCGTCTCACTTACCCAGGTGGGACCCACATGGTTGCAAAAGTGAATTGAAAACTGAAAAGGTAGGGGTTTTTTCAATCTCTAACCCTATATTTTACAGTGAGACTGGCTAAGAAAGGAAAAGATTTTTTTAATGGAAAAAGAAAGAAATCAAAAGCAGTTGATCACTCCTATTGATCGTTATGGAATATACTCCAGCAAAAAAATATATCATGCACCCTAGACTAGGACAATAGGAAATCACCTTTATCGTCATCATCCTCCAATATGTCACTACTTTTATCCATATCAATCGCGATGGCCACTTGATCATTATTGGCTTTCCTCAAACTGCGAACTTGCTGCGTTGAGGTCCCTGGAGGGGCCCAATTATTTTTCTGCATAGACAGGCAGAAGAAATAAACATGTAAAATGTGCTCCCCAGGAATAAAAGAGTGAGTTTTATTTTATATTTAACAAATTATTTCTAAAGATTAGACCCAGTCTAGTGTAAATTAAGGAAATGTGCCGAACGGTGGTGTGATTTTTCCTAATGTTTACGACAAACTAGTATGTTCTACAAACTTCATTATGAGGAATTAAGAAAACTGTGGAAATGAATGAAGCGAATCTAAAAGTGCACTCATAGAACAAGGTGGATGGAGTTTCCAACATGTTGCTACAAATTTCTAAAATCAAATTCAAGGTTAGCACAGATCATCAATAAGCAGTGAGATCTTGCTAGGGAACAATATAAACTACCAGAGATAATAAAGAACGTACCATCTGCTCTACTTCAACAATCTCGGAAGTAGAGCTTGTAGGGTTTACAATGTCACCAGAACCTTCAAGTGCAAGTATTTGAGACTCCCTTGCACGCAAAGAATTTGTAAGGAGCTGTTCTTTTTGTTGAAATTCTTCTACTTTAGTCCTCTCTTGTTGCAAAAGCATTTCACTGTTCTGGGCCATTAAGCGAAGATTCTCTAATTCAGATACCAAAGACATTATTTGCCTTTGCAGACTCTCTTTGAATTCATTAACCTGGTGTTCTTGGTAATCAGAGGTCAAGGCCTGGTCCTTTACATGAGACAACAGAGAATCGAACCACATGAGCACATTCAGAATCTCATCAGAACTTTTCTTCTTGCTCATCTGAGTAACAGCTAGAACATCATCGGTACACTTAGTAACCTCTTGTCGCAGAAAAGAGATTTCTTTATCTCGCTCTTGTAATTGAGACTGAAGCATCTCAACCTCAGATACAAGATTTTTAGAGAAATCATGCACTTCATCAAACTTGCTCACGGCAACAGAATGTTTCTTTAAAGCCTTCAAGCGAGATGCTTCAACATTCTCCATCGCATGGGTCTTTTGTTGCAACTCAATTTCTAGTATACCAATTTTGTTTTTAAGGTCTTCCATTTGAGTCTCTTCCTCATCAAGTGCTTGCATCAGCGCTTCATTTTCTGCAAAAAATAAATATATCAATCAATCAAAATTTACAAGAAAGTACAAATGAGGGTTACATTCGTTGTTTTAAAAGTGTAGAAGAAGCTAAAGGTAGGCCGCAGCAGACCTTGCTCTTTTGCAGCGAGTGCATCAGATAGTGAATCAATTTTCTGCTGCAAATGTGTGGCATTCATTTCCTGGTCTTTTACTTCTCTCAGTCTTTGTTCCAGCACCTTGCGCTCCTCTTCCATTACTGCAAATTGCCTCTGTAAATCATATAATGCACTTCTTACTTGCTGAACCTCGTGCATATAATTATTTGCGGTAGTTTCAGCTTCCTTTATCTGACTAACAAGTTCTGTGCAAATTTTCTCTCTTCGAACATCCTTCTCCTGGAGCTCCTTCTGTAAATTAAGCAAGGTATTCTTCATCTCCCTATGACCATCTTCCATGAGTTCGCTTTGCATGCTCATGAAATCCTTCACAGCAAGTATGAGGTGTTCACACATGCCCCTGATCTGTTCCTTGTTGAAGATGTGCTTATTAGTGAAACTGCTCCCTTCTTCATTTGACAATTCAGATCTCGAGTACCTTTTGGGAACTTTAGATGCCAAGCCATTTCCAACTACCTGGCCCTTCCAATTTTCTATTTCCGAGATAGTACTAGTGCAGGTATCGTATAGCAAAGAGATGCTTCCACGCAAATCTTGCAGTTCTGATTCTTTCTCTTTCTCAATCAATTCGAACCGTTTAACATCCCTCTTCACAGATTCATGCACCTCCAGTTGAGAAACATATTCTCTATGAACATTGACGACCACTTCAGCTACACGTGAAGTTTCTTCATGCAGTAAACGCGAGTGATTATGCAGCAGTTCTCTGAATGAACCAATTTCCGCCAAAAATACCTGAAGGAACAATATCATTATGCTGAGGTGTAACGTAACTGACAACAATTTTGCATGGAACACAAGTAACACAGGTTTCAGAACTATATTAATAAGTAAGATTCTAAAGAAAAAAAGCATAAAACTTGGACTTCGTGAAGATAACTTGAAAAACAACAAAACCACAAGTGGTATCACAAAATTCAAAATTTGATTCTGTTTCCCATACATTTTAACTACAAGAAGTGTATTTTAAAAACCCACTGATCTCATTCAACAATTCAAGTGTTTCTGGACTGCTCTAGAGCAAGTACATTTTGAGGGTTACACGCTTTCAGAACAACTAGAACGTACCAATTTTTTCAATAACACTGGCAAAATGATTTGCTGCCAAATATTTTTTATAAAAAAAAAATCATATGTTGCCAATAGTGAATATACCTTGTTTTCCAAATCCGTCGATTTGACAGTACCAGTAAATCCACGGGGGAATGGAGTTGACTCGGGATTACCACGTGGTTCAAGAAATGATTTCATCATGGCCTCCAAGAATTGCAAAACCTCCACATCTTTGGAAAGTACGTCACCCAGTTCTGCTTCTGTATAAAGAAGCTCCTCTCTCATTTGATCCACACCAGATTTCAACACCATCAGCTCTGACAACTGCCTGTCTTTTTCCTCCAAGCGTATATATAACTTTTCAACAAGTGCAAGAGCTTCACATTTGGCATTTTCAGCCGAATCCTTTTCCCTGGAGACTTCCGAAAGAAAATGAGAAGCTTTTGCAAGCTCTTCCTGAAGACCATCATTTCTTTCTTGAACTTCATTTAACTCTGCAAGGAGTAGTTCTGCTGCTCTTTTTGACTTTCTTGATTCTTGCTCAGCTGAATTTAAACTTACATGTAGATCATGCAAGTACTTCCCTAATTCCTTAACTTTCTGAACAGGATCTCCAGAAGTCAATGCTACTCTGACATCAATATCACCTAGAGCATCCAACAAACTGCTCCAGATAACCTCTTTGTCCTGCATAGTGCATTCAATATCTGCCAGCCGATCCCTAAGCATCATAGTCTCACCTTCCAAAATATGTGCTCTTTCTTTGAAAGTGGATAACTCCTTGATCCTTTGGTCGTACTCAGAAAAAGCTTCCTCAGTGTGCTTATTCTCTGATTTGAGGCGTGCAACTTCAGCATTCAGCTTTTCAATTACTTCCTTCATTCCATCCCTCTGTTGCACCAAGGACTTGCCTTTCCTAACTGCCAGATTTAACTTCTCTCTTGCAGAAGCCGACTTCTGCTCCTCCTGATTAAGAAGCTGTTCCAATTCGTTCTTTTTTACATCCAGGGCTTCAATTTCACTCAATAGAGACTGATATTTCAGCATGTAGCTATCTTTCTCTTCCTTCAAGGACATTAATTCAGCTGTGTTATCTTCCAGCTCTCTCCTCAGAGTTTCTAATTCCTGCTTCTCAATATCCTGTGAAATACGAGATGGCTCACCTCTTGCAGAAACAGATACGTCAGGATCAACATCAACGAGCTTCATGGAAGAAAGAGCTTTGTGTTTCTCGACAAGAACCCTCAGAATTACTTCTAGATGAGTTGCACCATCGTGATCAGATACAGCATCTTCAGTACTAGAGTACTCCATAGCATTCAGGACAAGTTCTTCCATTCGTTTGACTGCAGCGTCAGCATGATGAATATCCTCTTCCATTCGAAGCCTCTGATCTTGCAATTTGTTTACTTCATTTTGGAGATTCTCATTACTAACAATGAGATCGGCTGATTTCCTCGAGACTTCATCATTATCATGCCTCAGAATTTCCAAGTCCCTTGATAGAGTTTCTTTCTCCATGAAAGCCTGCTGGAAAGCAGTGTCAATCTCAGATATTTGTCTTTGTGAATCTTCAACACTAGCAGCTTGAGATCTACAGGTGTTCTCCAAGTAATCGATCTTCTGCTGGAAAGAACTACACTGGTTTTGAGCCTCGGATAATGCACTTTCCAACCACTGAATCTTATCTTCAGGCTCCAACGATCGCAAGGGAGATGGCATATCTATCTTGTCCAAAATCTCTTCCCAATGCTGAATATGATTGTTCCTCTCCATCAATGACTGTTCAAGCATCTCATTTTGCTCAGCCAACTCATAGTATTTGCTTTGCAGTTCTTCATATCTCATACTTAAGTCTTCACCAGAATTTAGTTTGGGTTCCATCTCTTCCCTCGCTTCATCGACTCCAACCATTCCAGCATCTGAATGTGAAGCCACCCCTGCTGAACCTCTATGATCCCATTCGTTGAGAGGCAAAGAATTCCTTGTAACTGATTTCGCTAACCAATCTATCTTTTCAATTATATCTCGGGAATAGAGATGCTCCGGAAACTCCAAATCTTCCAGAATCTCCTCTATCCGCTGGAGGGCAGAATCCTTGAGAAGAAATGATTCTCTTAATGCAGTTGCTGAGTTTCTAATGTATGAGAGCTCTGATTCCAAGGCTTCCATGCGCTCACCAGCTTCAGCATAGACTTCTAGTTTTGATTCAAGTTCATGAAGACTGGCATCTTTAGATAGCAACTCCTGAGAGGACTTTTCGAGTTCTTTGGACATTTCTGACAAGGACTGCTTAAGATTGTCACGCTGTGAAATAAGACCTTTCCCCTTTGTAACAGCTATACTTAACTTTTCTCTGAGGGATGCGACACGCTGCTCTGATTGTTCCAGCTCGGCCACTTTCTCTTGTAGCATAGAGTTCAGAGATACTGCATCTTCTTCAGCACTTTTCAAGCTCTGCTTGAATATAAGATTTTCATTTTCAAATTGGACAAGTGTGGCATTTAAGTGTTCGACTTGCCCCTGTAATTCACTTACTTGCATTTCCAGAGATGTTGATAAGCTTAAACTCTCACCAGCCACTTTATATTTCTCAAAAAGCAAATTGACCAGAGACTCTATCCTGTGGCCAGGTTCACATGCTTCAATTTCTACACCATCCTTCCTCAAAGATTGCTCAATATCATCAGCCAATTTTGTGATTGTATCTGCTTCACGGCATTGTTTCTCCAGTTCATCAATATGTCTTGTGTTGTTCAACAACTCTGAGTGGAGCTGTTGATTAGTGGACTGCAGCTGCATTCTCCCATCAAGAATGTTTTTCAACTGGCTTAAGAGAGGACTGAAACCATCTGGATGTAAAAGATCTTGCAAATTATTAGCCAACAGAACATTCTCAGTTTCATCTGAACTTTCACTCACAAGTTCATTGAGATTATTATGCAATGTGTTCAATGAATTCAAAGCCATGTTATTTTTAGCTTGCAAATTGCTGTTTTTCTCAATCATATCATTATAGGCATCAGATGCAGCTTCACGATCTATTTGAGCAGCTTCGAGTTGTCTTTGCAAATCTACAATCACTTGGGTAGCACGAGTAACAGAAGAAGCAACACAAGTAACAATATCATGATTGTCACTTGTACCAGTCAATGAATTGGAAGTCTCAGCAGCAGCATCCAGCTGTCCAGCAATCTGAAGAATCTGGGTAACAGTAGAATCCCATTCTTCTTCAAGACTTGATTGCCTGTTAGCCACCTCTTCCTGGAGAATCTTTAATTGATCAGATAGAGAAGCCACCGTATCATCCGAACTTTTATAAATTTCATGCAATTGGCTCTGCAGCATAGTTACTTTGATGTCAAATTCATTCAGCTTCTCCCTGAGTTGAGCATTCTCAGATTTCAAAATGTGTTGTTGATTCTGCAGAGTAGCACAAGAAGAGCGAAGTTCATCCTCTTTTGCAACAGCATGGCTCAGATTTTGTTTCATTGTTTCATATAGAACCATAAGCTCTATGTTTGATCCTTCAACCTGATCAACGTGTTCCCTTAAATCATCATAGCTGCTCCTGAGTTCTGTCCCAGCAGCATCAGCAGAAAGTTTACCCTCCAGTATTTCTTTACAGAAGTAACTTGCATTTTCAGCATCCCGAACAATCTCGATCAGCAATTCTTGCAGGTCTTTAGTCACCAATTTGGTCATCGCATAAGGATCTGCAGATGTTTGGTTTTCAGAGATAGGAGACTCCTCTGTTTCAGGCTCATCAGTAACAACCTTTGACTCGAAGGCTTGAATCAATTTCGATACTCCAGATGAAGCAGTTTTGTCATTCAACCTACTTAAGGAATTTGAGTATGAGTGCATACTCTCCGTTGCCACCTCGAGTTTCAGCATTATGGATCCTGCCTCCTCCAAGTGCCTTTTCAGCACTAAAAATCCTGAAGAATGGTCGTAAACATCCAATTTCAGTGGATCTTGAGAGGACGAATTAGGTGCGGGCTTCATTGACGTCTGGTCTTCACTTTCACCAGAATTTTTTGCAACATCCCTAGCTGAGAAATTATCTTGATCAACTATATCTGTTTTGGACATAGAAAACTCAGAATTTGTTCGAAGAGTTTTGTTTTCTTCAGCTAATTGATTGACCCGTAATGTTGCTTCTTTAAGGTCATTCACCAATCTGCTACATTCAGCTCGTAAGTCTGCTTCAGAAACTTTGTACTCCGCTAACTCCTGTGACTGATTTTCATACTCAAGAAGCATCTTCTCTCTTTCTTCATCAACTTTTCTCCTCGCCTCCGTCACAGAATTCAGACTCTCATTCAAGTTCGAGATTTCCATCTCAAGAGTTGAAACCAAATGTTTGCAGTCCATCAACTCATTTGAAAATTTCTCTGCCTGGCAGACTACTGATTCTTTTTCCTCTTCAAGCTTCTTTCTCTCTTCTGATAGTGAGGTTAATTTCTCATTCAACTTCCGGTTTTCCTCTCTAAGAGCTTCTATGTTGCTCTTATGCTCTGCCATATCAGCAATAAATTTACTCTTCTCAAGGGCAATATCATCCTTGTCCTTCTCAAGCTGCTTCATGTCATCTCTAGCAAATGTCAGACTCTCTGTTAAGACAAGTTGTTGCTTTTGCAATTCATCTGTAGTAGCTTTGCATTGAGCTAATTCCTCCTTCATCTTTACATTCTCAAGCAAAACAAGTTCATTCTCCTCGAAAAGTTTTACTTTCTCTTCAGTCACCAAATGAAATCTCTCGTTTAGGCTTTCCTTTTCAGCCTGTAAGGCTTCCACCAAGTTCTTGCAGTCAACTAGCTCTGACAGAAGGGTTGACACTTCATCTTGTGTCGTTTCAAGTTTACGCTGTAAGTCATTGATTTCAGTAGAAAAGGTCTTAATCTCATCATTTGAAACCTGAAGCTGCTTCTCCAGCTCTTCCCTCAAAGAAACAGATTCTTGAAGTTCATTCCGACACAGTACAATTTCTTCAGTAAGTATTTTGTTCTTCTTTTGGACTTCATCAAAGGAAGCATTTGTTATCAAAATTTCTTTCATTAAATTTTGATGTTCAGAAACCTCTAGGCAGAATGCATCTTTCGAAATGGTTGTAACATACAACTGCTCTTTCAGCCACTCCAAAGCCTCATGACTAGAAGATTTTATATCTTCAATCTCATCTGTCTCTCGGAACTTCTTACTAGATAACCCTCTTGACTGAAGCAAGAACTCCAATTCCTCGTCGTCAAGGATTTCTGCAAGCTGGGAAAGCTTTATCAAACCTCCATCCAGAATTGATGACAAATCCACGTCTTTACATCCTACAGAAGTTTTAGTCTCGCCAATATCCAGCTCCAAAGATCTCTCTTCACCAATGACCCTAGAATTTTCAAGTGTGACTTCCGCAGATCCATCACCTGAAATACAGAGTGCACCAATATTCTCCTCGTTGGACAAGACAGGTATAGCTTCATTCGGCTGATCAGTAGTTTCAACATTTATTGGACTCCCTGTCTCTGGCTCATTTAACAGATTACGGCTCTCCTGGGCGTCTTCTGCATCATTGAAGGCAACATCAATTGATAATGCATTGCGAGTGTTGCTGAGATGAGCAGAAACATGGGAAGCATCCTCTGACTCAGTATTACTTGAATTGGTTGTCAAATGATCTCCTGCACTAAGTTCATTCGAAAGACCACCACTCTCATCAATTTGATTCAGACTGGAACTGCTGGCTTCCTGCGTTGCCCCTAACCACAAGAACAATGTCAGCTTCAATATTTACGAACCAATAAAAATGGTAACCTGCAAACCAGAAAGCGTTCAGAGTGAAGGCACAAACCTACGTCTGTTACCTGCTCTTCCCCATGCTGAAATTCGGTCGGGGTTGACAAATCAATAGGTAAAGGTGGAATGAATTTATTAGACTGCTCTGTTGAATTAATTGGATCTCGGGAATACAGCTTCTTGTGATTTTCATCTTCTAAAACTAACAATAGCCCATCTCTTTCCTGAACCCCATCATCTCCACTTGGATTCAACCTCATCTCACCCGTTGCAGAATCCTCTGATTGAAACTCGACAGTCACTTCCGGTGATGCTATTTCAACACTTCTATTAGCCCCCACTGAAAGTGCATCAGTATTAGCAACAGCATTGCTTCTCGCTGGGTCTACTCTATTGTTTGATTCAGACAACGAAACTGCACCATCTGCACCAGCTCTAGATTTGCCAGCTTTAGAAGATTTGCTGCTACCCCCTTTGTTATTCTTCCTGAACTGTTGGAGCTGCAAAAATTAAAGGATGTATTTAACTTATCAATAAATTAACAACATTTTTATAATACTCCCGCTGTCCCGGAGTACAGTGCCATAAGGTGTCCCATTTGTCAAATTCATTTATACAAACTTGATAACCCGGTACCACATAATACATAAAAATTATCTCATGTATGCATTCTCTCTCTTAACATATCTATCATCTCTGCACCAATTAACTATGAGTTCTTTATCAGACTATAACATCAACGTACAATTTTTATATTTCTTTTATCTCCTTATATCTGGACTCTTAACACTTCTCTAAAACTTAATTAGCACCACATTGTCGGACGGAGAGAGTATTAGATTATCATTTCGCCACAATGAACACTGAACTCTTGCTGTGCTCAATACAATTTTTAACATTTCTTGTTAATTGTTGTAGTGACAGCAAATTTATTTCTCGTCAGGTTTACCACTGATAATGATAACAATATAGAAATAATCCCTAATTATATTGAAATGAAATTATGAAATGCATTTTAGTGCTATGTAGCATGAATAGAGCATCTTCACACATGAACCAAGCTAAAACATGATAATGAATAGGAAAAACATAAACATCAAATTTCCTGTCTCGTGAACTCCTCATTGCCATATCAATCAAGGGTTACCATCAGACACTAGTCCGTTATTACATTACATGATAGAAACATGCAATCACCTAACATTTAAAATATATAGCAACTACTTCACTTATTATCTCCGAGTAAAAATCTCCAAGGAAATCTTATCCATACGCATATTTTGATATTACACGATTGTATTTCAAAAATTATTTGGTAGGAAAAATGAAGTTCTCTTGATTCTTCAAGCGCCAGGCAGAATCTAAAATTTGCTGGATCGGGGGTTGAGAGTTGGTTCCAATATTAGATATTAGAATCATAGCTTTCTTCGATCTTCTCAAAACTCAATCACGAACAATTTTCTAGATTGAGTGAGCTATCTCTTTATATATAGCAACAAATAGGTAGAAATGACAATTTGTTGTCGAAGTACATATGAAGGAATTTTCAACAGAAAAAGTTAACATGAAAAGGCATTCAACTAAACTAAAAAGGAAACATTTGATGAGAGTACAAGATACAATATGTAGAATAGAAACTAGCGTAGCATTTGGGCAGAAAGAAAGAGGGGAAACGAGTTACCTTTTCCCGACCTGCTTTGAGCAAGTCCTTGCGGTTTTTGCCTTTGTCCATCTAATCGAGTATTCAGCCGAACCCTAACACCATCAAAATGGACAGATCGCCAATCTAAAACCCCGGAAGAAGGAGGAAGTATAATTATCAGAATAAAACGAAAGAAGAGAATATGAAATTGAAGATTGGAAATTGAAATTGAAATGGAAAAGATGAAATTGATACCTGGAGGAACAAGGGCAAGTGTATGGTTTAGGTGTTGAAATCGCAGTGTGCTAAGATCTGGAGCAATGCCGTCGTCGGTTCTGGTTCTGGTTAATTTTCTGGGTGTTTGGCCCAGCTACTGTTACGTTCGGTGAACTCTATTTTTCACAATTGTTTTAGAATATAGGCCCATCAGCTTAATGTTTGTTGTCAATTTTGTTTCGCAAGTTTCCCCTTTTCTTCTTTATTATATTATATTAACTTTTATAATAATATACTGAAGTACTTTCATAGTTTCATATACAAAGTGTTGTGTTTGGAGGTGATTTTATTATTAAGGTTATGTTAAATTCAACTGAAATTCTCTGAATCGAATTCAAGTATTAATGTGTACTACGCAAATCTGAATTTAATAGACCTCAACTGAACTGAAATCAAGTTGAATTAAATAGGATCTAAGTGATTTTTTTTTGAAACGGCAAAATTAATTAATTAATGACAAACAGGAATAACCGCAGAGAGTTTACAAAAGTGCAAGAGATATGCACTGAGATAGATATAAAAACATTCCCGCCTTAAATGTCATGACTGGCTTACAGCATGCGAGTAATGAATATAACCCAACTAGCTGAGATAACACAACCAAAATTATGACAACCAACCATCTAAAGAAAGGAAAAGGCCTATGTCTTCGGAAAAGATGTACACCAGGATGATGACTTGATCAATGAATCAAACTGGACAGAAACGATAGTCTAAGTGATATTAGTGTTACTAAACAAGTTGCACTGTGCAAAACCGAACTTAAACGAACTGAGCGACTCGTTAACGAAAAGAGTAAAAAATAGGCTTGAGCTCAGCAGTGTTGAAAAATAATAAATCTGATCGGGGTTTATTGAAATATTGAAAATATTGAAAGAAAGGGTGACAAATCCACATGGACATTTGATCAAGGAGGAAATTGACAATTTGTAGCTGTGAAATGTACTTTGAAGAGAAAAGAAGGTTGATTTATCTATATATTATATAAAGCTAACAGATTATTTGAAAGCCTAGCTATGCCACGTATGCACTTTTTTGACATGGCATTTAAAAACCGCAGCTGGATCCA
>JAYMSL010001170.1:0-18400 GCA_036897195.1 Plantago coronopus
AGCCCATAGAAAGTAGGCTAACTAAAACTATGTGTTAAATTGAAAGAGTGGTACTGTTTAGTCATGTTAACTACAGTTTTGTTCAACTTCACTTTAGTTATATTGTGTTCAGTTTACGTCAATTCAGTCCAGGTCATGTGTGTTGTACAAATTTATATTTAAATTTAGTTCAGTTCAGAATTGACCACAACCTTAGTCAATTTGTTTGTCATTGGATTAGAGTTAAATTAAATATAAACCAGATACTCAAATTTATCCCAAAATTCGTTTGTTTTGTACAGTTTAATTAAAGTGGCAAATTACATAATTAAAAATCCCAGTATTATGAAATGATATCGATTTTTCTTTTAATGTTTCAAACAACAATATTTACACAAGATCTTATCTTAAAGTCTACTAACAAGAAGGCAAATATTGTCTACTCCATGTTCTTATCCATAACACAAAGTATGCATATAACTATAATACTTCTAATTGTTATACTCAACATTATATGAATCACGAGTAGACCAGTATCGATAGGTATAACACCTATGTTTGCATATTTATATGTTTTATAGTTTATAACATAGGATTGTACTTACTTACCTTATTTTTTTAGACCGTTTAACATAATATTTACTTTCCTAATTACTTTAAAAATAATCTGATAATACAAAACAAACATTAAATAAATAGTTGTTACCTAAATGAAATACCAACATAATCAGATGTTATAAAATATTACCCTACATAGAATTTATTTAATACAGTACTGTAGTAGTCTAGAAGAGGATATTGTAATTATTGAAGCATGGAGAAATTATATGGTCTCATGTTCTTTTGCCGGTTCCATTTAGAAAAGTCGAACTTAAAAAAACAACTAGTGCTCGCTGCCATCTGTTAGATTTTAAATGTAAAACGACAACGCAAATACAAACCTCTCTCTCTCTCTCTAAACTTTTTCTTTTCTCTACAATCGAATATATCACTAGTACTTTCTCTCTCCATCATCCATCCCTACCCAATATTTGATCTGCTAATCTCTCCCAATTCTCCGTAAGTTCTCCACGTTTTCGATCATTTTGCTCGATTCTGCACAATCTGCACCCTTTCCCTAAGTTAGTTTTCGGAATTGTTGACTTTTTCAGCTCAATTTTGCTTTTAACCTACATGATTATCCTATTTGGATTTGATTCTAGCTTATTTGGATTTAGCGTATATATCTATATATTAATAAGCCTCTGCAGTTAAGCATGTACGCGTGTGCTGCACAATTTTGTATGCGTTGCGATTGATGGTGGAGAAAATGAATTTAGAAGGTCGGGTGTGTTTGTGGTTTTGCAGGGAATGGCGTGTAGGGGTTTCTGGGAATGTCTGTTGAAGGTATTGAACTTCCTGTTGATTCTAGTCGGATTGGCGATGATTGGCTACGGGGTTTACCTGTTCGTAGAGTATAAAAATGCGGATTCAGCTCCGGATGTTGCTCCTCCAATTGCTCCGTCCAGTGCGGAGATTGTACAGCTTGGTCGGCCAATGATGTTAGCGTTGTCGTCGTTTCCTGATAACATTTTTGACAAGCTGCCCAAGGCATGGTACGGAAAACTAGATGTTAATCGTTTTAGAATGGAAATGTGTAGCTATTGTTCATGAAGTTACTTTCCTAAAAGGGGACACGTAGAATTTGATGCGCGACTGCTATTATTTTCACTCATGTATTTGAGTTGTTAGGTCAGATTGGTAGAAACTTCCTGAGTTGTTTATTCTTCCTTTAGTTTAGTGCCTTACTTAACCTAGATTGTTGAAGCTGCTGAATATAATTGCTTGAGATTTCCTATTCCCTGATTGATAATCTTAATCCTATATTCATATCGATTACTGCCTGCAGGTTTATATACCTGTTTACTGGTGTTGGTGCAGTGGTGCTTTTCATAGCTTGTTGTGGTTGCATTAGTACATCCATGGGGAATGGTTGCTGCCTGACCTGCGTATCCTTTTTTATCAGTTTGATAGGTCTTGTATAAGCTTCAGGCATGCTACTTAACTGATTTGGATCTAAAAGTACAATTATTTTGGATACTCACATTTGTTGGTATTGTCTATCATCAGGGTTGTAAAGTTGACAATGAAGCTGTTTTCTATTATCAGTCTGTTTGATCTACTCATGGCGTCCTATATAAGTTGTTCAAAATGTCAATATCTAGAGCGTAATTAAAATATTATCCCCTGTGTCAATTAATTATGAAAGTTCCAGCAACTTGAAAGTTTGGATGTTCTATCATCTCTATCACACTTTTTATCTGTGAGGAATGTTGGGTTCCTTAAGTTACAAAAGTATTCGTTGCTGGTGTTCCTTCTGATATTGGCAGAGTTGGGAGCTGCTGCATTTATATTTTTCGACAAAAGTTGGCATGAGGTGAGTTGTATGCTTTTGCATATTTCTGTTTGAATTATTTTTTAATGATATTCGATACTAACTAATCTAAACAGGAAATCCCGGACGATAGAACTGGAAATTTTGATACGATTCAAGACTTTTTGGAGGAACACTGGAAAATTGTCAGATGGGTTGCACTCGGTGTTGTTATATTTCAGGTGAAGTTACTGATTTGTTTACCTTTTATGCTATTAACTCAGAATCACTGCAGCATGCGTTAGAACCTCTCTGAATAGATAATTTTCAATTCTAGTATCTGAAATAATCTTGTCCACAATATCATTTACCCAGTTTAACTTCAAGGCCATGTAAACTAGGCTTCTTCTTGACCTATAAATCTCTACTTGAATACTTTGTCTACTTAAAAATGGATTTGTACTGTAATCTCTTGCTACTAAATTGCTAGTAAATCCTCAACCTCAAAATAATTAGCAAGTCTTCACTATGTAATGATATGAAACTTATACACAAATGGCCAAGTTTCCCCGCCTTACAACCCTGTGGTGAAAATTCTGTTAATATTAGTTCCTTCGGTATTAATTCCTCCTGTTTTATTGGTTTCTTGTGGAAAACTGCAGGCGGTTCTGTTTTTGTTAGCTCTTATTGTGAGGGCTGCAAATAGACCAGCAGATTACGATAGTGATGAGGAGTTCATTGGTGGCCCGAGACAACAGATCCGACAACCATTGATTGGTAGGCAAGGTGCTCCAGCCACAGGTGTACCTGTTGCACCTACCCTTGATCAACGTCCAAGTAGGAATGATGCTTGGAGTACACGTATGAAGGAAAAGGTGCGTGATCTTTTCCATGAAGAATACAAGTTCTCGTTCAACTTCTGTTGTCGTTTGCTCTTTTTTTTATGGTTTTGCGTACATAGTATCTCATTTTGTTGGTGCTCTTAACCTAGTATCTTTGTGTTTAGACTTTAGATACTTTGATGCCTATATGAAGTACTGAATGTGAATTTCCTCCCTTTTCTTCGAGAGTTGTTGACTAGAGTCATCTGAATTCCGCTTCTGAAGGTTTTGAGTGAAAGTTATCTGCTATCTCGATTAAGGATGCCTATTTTCTTGCTTATTCTGATCGTTTATGAGAAGAATTGTATATGTCACGAGGAGCTTGATTTTCATATGAAGTTTCAGGGGTATTGGTGGGTCTGTCTTCTTTGTATAAATAAGAAAATCAAGCTATCCTGTTTGCTTGGATTGCTAAAATTGCTAGTCTAAGATGTTACCATGTATATCTGGAATCTTATCTGTCGTGGAAGTTTCCGAGAAATTAGAACTGCCATAGAGACTGCAGGATATGTTGTTGGGAGGTAGAAGAAGTACTACATGTGATTTGGCTGTGGAGATATATGGATGTTAAAATATCAGCTGGGGGATAGTTTTGGCTTGTGCATGGGCAGGACAGTATCCTCATATGAAGGGTAGACTGATTGTTGTATGGGCATTGACTTGGAGATTGGTGTAAGTCTATAAGATGATCTTGAAGAGATAAAAATATAAAATTTCATACATCAGGTCCAAGTATGTTATATTCATAACGAGCTCTGTCTTGAAGGATTCATCCTAGTAGTATTTTATAGCAGATCTTTCAGCCAAGAATTGAGGACATGAACTGTTTGCCTTTTAATTGTAGATTTTGTAAGTATATTCACTGAAAAGATTATCTGTCCGGTGTATGAATTGTGTGGTAAAATTGAAGGCTAGCTTGGAATTTTAATAATTAATCTGCTAATCTGTTGAAGCTTAGTAACTCTTAATCAGTTCCTGGATTCCTGCATTTTGTGGGCATAGCTTAATGACCACGCAAAATAGAACACTCGTAGTCCATTGTTTACACTTCACATTGTTGTCTTGTCTCACTGTATCTCTCCTTTTTAGCCGTGGATTTGAACATCCTTAGATAATTTAATATTTCCTGACATTTGAGCCTAAATTAGGCAGTTCTACAGGCAGAAACACAGTTATTTAATTTTTTTTATGTAGGGACACCACCCCTTCAATAAGTTGGGGCTTTGTTGAATATCTGGATTATGCTTATGTTAATGTTAAGAGAAAATTAATTCTGCTTTAATAGCAACTGATCAATTCCTTGTGAACAGTATGGGCTTGATACCTCGGAATTTACATACAATCCATCCGAGTCACATAGGTACCAGCAAGCTGCACCACCACCAGAGGAGAAGAAGGGTTGTACAATAATGTGAGGCAGTCTTGGTCTTGCGAAACTGAATCCATGTGTATGAAGTCTGATTGCATTTGATTGGTGTGCAGAACTTGTGTCGTGCAGTATATTTCATGTACTACTCCGTATTTGTAGAAAAGCAATCTTCTGGACTACCCTTGGTTTTTTGTATTTTCTTCATTTCAAAGTCACGTGTTTTTTTCTCGTGTGCAGAGTCTTTAAAGTCTGATACTTATGTCTGTCACTCACTCTATATGGCAATGGCATATTGTTATGCCCTGATATAGATTTTTGTTTAGTAGCCAAGTAGAGATATCTCAGTATTTGATGATCCCACGAGATGCTAATGGTTATGAAATCTTAACCGGATTACTGTGTCTTGTATTCTTACATCGCATTTACCAATTTCAGTGGTTAATTGAAGGGTTTGCAAATTGTATACTGCGATATGTGTTTGTGGATCTGGATGCGCTTGCAACTTCGCCTCTGGCAATTCTGCTTTGTGTGCCTATTGATCTTGGAATGCATCACATTTCTGTTTATGATAGAAAGTACAAATTTGCAAATGGTTAACAATTGATCTTCAAACATCTTTCCATTGCAATTCAGTATACAACTGTTCACATTCACAATAAGGATTCAAAAGCAAAACTGTCAACCTGTAAACTGGATCTATAACTTTATTCTTGAGAGTTTTTTTTTCTTCTGAAATCTAAGGTATTAACGACTAACTAACGAGTGCTGATAATTGAAGTGGAGTGAGTGGGTGCATGCTACTAATCCCATCTTTCCATGATTGGTGTTCAGTTTAAGATCAAACGATATAACTGTGAACAGAAGTATGTTTTTATTTTGTGATGTATGATGTTAAAATTGTATATAAAATTATTGACTAGAAGGTGAAATGAGAAATTGATTATTAATCATAAGTCAATGAAGTATTCAAACAAATACAAAGTTCAGGTTTAAGATCACACGATATAACTCTAAACATTAGAGGAGTATGCTTTTATTTTGTGATGTATGATGTTAAATGTATACAAAAGTTTGTTTCAGTGGTAATGATGATTACGATGTTTGGAAATGGTGGTGGAGATCGTGACGTAGGTTTAGGTTCGAGTCATGGTTCAGGTTTAATTGGATTCAGGTTTGGGTGTTTGCTTAAGTTTCGGGGTTCGGTTTAGTTGAGGTTCAGGTGTTAGTTCAGGTTTGGGTGTTTGCTTAGGTTTCGGGGTTCGGTTTAGTTGAGGTTCAGGTGTAGTAGGATTCAGGTTTGGGTGTTTGCTTAGGTTTCGGGGTTCGGTTTAGTTGAATTCAGATTCAGGGATTCAGAATTGTTTGGTATTTTCTTCTCGGTTATTTAAGTCACGGTTAGGTCTGGTATTGTCTTTATATCTCTGTAATAGTTCTCGAGCATTTCTTATACTCTTTAAATTAATGAAAATTTTTGCCGTTTCAAAAAAAAGAAAAACAAAATGTATACAAAAGTATTGACTGGAAAGTGAAATGAGAAATTGATTATTAATCATCAAGTCAAAGAAGTATTCAAACAAATACAAAGTTCTGAGGAGAAAAAAAACGTGGAAAACGGGTATATCATTACTTTTTCTTTTTAGTATATAATAACATAATTAACATTGTCTCGTTTATTATGAGAACTTCCCATCTACGATGAAATTCGCGAACTAAGAAATCAGTGTCTCGCGTCCCAGTTTGTGAATTCGCGAATTGGCCGGCGGCTGCGGAAAGCTAGATCTTACTTCAACATCACCCCCTGCCCTGCAACTCACATCCCAGATTTGATCAGCAGCCATGGAGTTCCTGGACGAATTCGAAAGTAAACCCAGATTCGTCCTCCAATCCAGGCAAGTACCCCACCCTTCAGATTCCGATCAACAATCCAACAATTCTCGCTTTGCTTCTCTCCACAAGCCCACTCTGATAATTTGCATTCCAATTTCCATCCTCATCTTCTTTGTTACCTTCTTCTACTTCAACGATATCGAACCCATCAAATCCATCCTCTTGTGGCTCGGGATCTCCCTTTTCGTTGGCCCATTCGCGCCTTCCTCGCTCACCGGCGGCGACATCAGCGTCGGCGTAGGTCCTCCTATTAAAGACGTGTTAGAAGAGGAAAATGTTGTCGAAACTAAAGAGAAATACAGCAGGAAGTCAGCTCGGAAGCAGGTAAATCAACCTGAATCTGTGCCAAGATCTGATTTTGATGATGGGGTTGTTGGGAAATCAGTTTCTGGGTCTAGGGTTAATGGCAAAAGTGAATTGGGGAAAGTAGGGGAAGAGAAGAAATTGAATGTTGAGGAGGGAGAGTGGAATGATGCGGATGAGGAGCTGTTGAGGAAGTTGATGGTGAAGAATCCGGTGGGGAAACCGGGGCGATGGGAGGTGATAGCGGAGGGGTTTAAGGGGAAGTATAAGGTGGAGAGTGTGATATCGAGGTCGAAAGAATTGGGGGTGAGGAAGGTGAGTGATCAGGATTCTTACAAGAAGTTCTTGAAGGATAGGAAGCCTGTTGATGATAGGGTCGAGGATGAGATTAATGCTATTAAGAATGGGGAAGATGGGAAGGAGAGTGAGTGGACTGCTGGGGAGGATTTGGCTTTGCTTAACGCGCTGAAGACGTTCCCCAAGGAGGTGGCGATGCGGTGGGAGAAGATTGCAGCTGCAATACCAGGGAAGACGAAGAATGCCTGTATGAAGAGGGTTGGGGAGTTGAAGAAGGATTTTCGTAGTACTAAGAGTTCTTCAGGGCAAGCTTCTTGAGTGAACGTGATTAGGAATTGGATGATTGGGAACCAGTTTGTGGTTTATGTAATGCAGCAGGTATTTCTTGCATTCGGTTTAAGCGTTCTTTAAAGTTTTGAGGAGTTACACATTCTTTTCATACTGGAGTTTAGTCTTAGTGAGTTGAGCTGATGAAATGGACATTGGATATCTATATTGAATACAAATTACTATAAAAGTTTAATGTTTAGACGAATGAATCAGTTATTACTTATTAGTCCCATGGGATTTTCCTACTGGGTGGATGTGAAGGATCTTTCTTACCTTCGATCTTGTTCTTAGCTGTTGTATTCTATATGTTCTGAGTTAATGGAACAACATGTACCAAGTTACATGGATATTCTTCTATAATTATATATGGTGGAAGCATCAATAATTCAGGTCTTATGTGATTGTGGCTTATTACGTGATGTGTTTTTCAATGAACAAAATGGCCTCTTCCATGCTTTGAACTTGAGTATGGGATTAATTATTGAGGTCTAAGTCGGGTACAGACTGATCAAGGGCTTATGTTGTTTGAAATTTTTATGCTTTATATATTCAAATTCAGTTTTTTTCTCTCATAACTTTGATAAAAGGATGGGAGATTAAGTCTGTTAATTAAGTTGGCCTGGTTACTGTTTTGAAGAATATCATTTTAACATGCCATCAACGTTTCGTCTATAATGTTTCATACCGCAGTTACTGAGTTTTGGTACTCAAACACCAACCTGTAGGGGAACTTTTGAGTTCTGAAGGTGGTCCTTTACAAGTCTTCAATTTTTAGTTTGGGTCTCGCGTTATTGGGGCCTTGTGACTGGTTGAGTACCTGGGCATAATCACATTATTGTAATGAGTTTTATAGATGGATTGTATCAGGTTCTTTTACTTCCAAGTTAAATCATGTCATTCATTCTTGCAGTAGGGATTCTGTACATGATCAAAGTTATGTCTGTGATCTTATTGCTAGTCATTACAATGATGCTATTAGATTTTTAACTCATACATGGTATTGGATAATTCTATAATTTATTCATATTTAGATACCCAAGCCCAGACGATCCGATGAATGCTTTCTGCCCGATTTTGTTGTGAATGGATTGCCTTTCATCTCCGAGTCCTTGCACTTGGATCAGATTAGCCCTAGCTTTCATCTTTTGCTACCCTAACCATCGTTGCTATAGTATTTGCTAGTTGACAATCCATAGTCATCGTGAGTAAAGATTTGTATTTTCATCTTCGGCAACTTGCTTGTGTAGCTTATAACTGCTCTATGTAATAATTCGTTGACAATTTCATATTGTTCCACCTTTTCTCGCAACTTGAAGTACCATAGTGTTCATTTTAATTATGTGATCTTTCCAATTTGTTTTTGTTTTGAATGAACTTGTTAAATTAGTGTTAACAATGAGGACTGAGTTGCGATCACTCGAATGAATTTTGTGGCAGATTCATTAAACTTGAATTATGGAGGTAGTAGGAACTGTAGAGTAGGTTGCTAGTATTGTAGGTAGTTCCTGCTATTGTGTAAGAGCATTATTCTGCACCCTGTGTGGCTTGAAGCAGATTGTATCAATTTTGTTTATGGTTAACACGATTACACGACATTCAATCAAGACCAGGAGATGATGTTGAATAAGCCATGAACACGAATCCTAACTCGTTCAGGAAGTATACTTGGGAATTTGGGATACAACAGAGGACAGCATCGAAAGATTGAAGCAGCTGTACTCTGAAGTTGAGGACAAGATTGAAGGAATTGATGATCGTTGAATCAAATTGCTGTTGTCAATTGCAACTGCAAATTAAATAGGTAAAAAAGTTTGCCTGTAGTTTCTGATTTCTCACTGATTCTTTGTAATCACAAATTTTAGTTAGTTTTCTTTTTCACCATTGTAATTTTAGTTTTCTGTATGGTTGTTCTTGACTACTCGTTCAAGAATACTCAGAGTTCCAGCAAATATTTTCACTTGTAGCACCAAGAACACCTTACAAATAAGGCCACAATTCACCAAACTATTTTTTCCATTCGAGAGAATTCGATATGAGTTTCGAAAAGACCATAAACATTAACTATTTGTATTATAGACAGATAAATCCGCACAAGTCCACACCAATCAAAAGTCAAAACATCCCAGGTTCAACACACCAGCAGCAATTAGTAGCCAGCCAAACAAGCTAAACTCCAACTGGTACCAACAAACAATAAGAGACAGATAACCTTTCTTCAAGATCAGAACCTGTTTGCAGCCTAGTTCATGTAACCTTTCTTCAAGCATATAACAAGGTCAGAACTTTGAATCACCTGTGCTGTAAAAATACTATTCTGATATAATTGTTGGTTTCTCCAGTGCCAAAGAGCATCAAACACCATGCTATTATACTTCAATTGTTTTAACTAACATGAACATCTATTATTTACAGTTCATAAACTATTATACCATGAAAATAAACTATTTATAATTTACTATTTTACCATAGCACATGAGATGTACTGCTCAAGAATAAACAGAAATCTCAGTAGCATCATCATGAAGACCAAAAGAAGATCCCGAACTCCTCGGTCGTCGGTACCCTTCGTGGCTCGTGGCTACTTTTGATTCCGGTGAATGGATTATCGTAGTGATGGAACAACCCGTGGTGGTGGTGATCATCCGCGGAAGGAGGGTGGTAATAAAGCCGTGCCGTCTGAGGGCAGTGAGAGTGAAACCTGGCTGCAAGCCTCAGCCCAAGATCAAGAATTTCCATACACTTCCCCATGGAACCTCCTGACAGAGACAGACTGTTCTTTCTCTAGTGAATATGTGATTGTAACTTGTTCTGATGGTTGTGGTTTATGATGGAATGAAGAAAGTTTCAAACTTGTAATATATACCAGCCATTTGACAACTATAATTATGCTGTAATGCCGAGTCTTTGAACTAATTCATTTGACTTCTGATTGTAATTTAATGAATCCCTTTTTATTAGGAAGAAGTCTACATCCATGGAGTACACCTGGAAAGTTGATTCGACTAATTTTGTTCTGCGTAAGAATATATCTGAAGATGAAAAAGAAAATACGAATTTCACTAGAATATGAGAATATTTTCTGAAAACATTGTCAAAGCGTTTGAGTGGCAAATTGGGATACTCCGTATTTCAGAGGTGGTGCTTATTTACTCCGAAGTGAATAATTTAATTGTTTTGACTTCCGAAGTGAAATAAATTAATCAATTAGCATAATATTCCGATTTTAATTACAGAGGAAAAGAATCAAAGAAGTCGTAATTTTTTTATGACCTTTTAAGGGATTCCTACATTTATTCCTTTCAGTATTCTGTATATTCTCATAGCTGTATGAAAAACAAAATCTGTTCCTTTCACTATTCTGTGAGTTTATATTGCGATGGAACAAACTAAAACTCCACAGCATCAAGAGTAGTAGTAGTTGAAGATTCTCTCTTAGAGATTGGAAAATGCATCGAATCTTGGTATCCTTCACCTCCCATGAACAACCCATAGCGGCGGTCAACCTTGGCAGATGGGAAGTGGTAGAAAAGTCGAGCTGTTTGAGAGCAGGGCGAGGGAACGCGCTGCGAATGCCGAGCATTTGGAAGCCTTTACTACACCTCATGTTCAATTGATGACTTGTTTGTTATATGTATGTAAAGATTCACAGGCAAATGGGAATTACTGTTCTCAAATTAAACAAGAAAGTCTGAAACCACATGCTAGAATCTGTCAATATCTTTCTGATTACAACTTCGTTTATGAGTCTGGCAATAGTTAAAGCTCGAAAAAGTGCTGAACAACACAACACTCGGATACGAACAAAAACAGATGTTCCATCATCGAAGAAGTAGCTAAGCAGGAAACTTGTGTGGAAAAGGGTGTGAACTGTGAATCAGTTTTTATAGCCTAGAAATTGATCAACAATCTCCACAACAGAATGAGCTAAATTGTCTGCTGCTTCTTGAGTTGATGCTTCAGCATACACTCTAACCACATCTTCTGTTCCCGAAGGCCTTATGAAACATCTCCCCTGCGCATGTTTAGCTGAGAAAAAAAAATAGATTAGACGTCTCAAACATTGAAAAATTACTCAACACTTCATTGTATAGAAAAAATGCCATCAGTGGACAGTCAGACACCTCTCCCACAGAACATAGAATGCCAATAAAAGAATGAAGGGTACTTTAGAAGAAGAGGTTTTGACTAAGTTTTGAGATTACACCTTTCCTTGTTAATAATGTGTTCAACTTTAACTCGGTGTTAATGTGCAATTAAGTATCTGTGGGAAGTAAACAGGATGCAGATCTTGTTTCCTTGTAGATAGAAGAATTTACACAATTCTCACACAAGTACAAGATAACTGCTTAACTAAAGAGTAAAATACGGAAGTGGGAAGAAACACAATGTTTCTCTGGATAGCCATAGCTCATGGGTCAAGAACATGAAGAGCTGAAATTACCTGTTTCAGCATCTATAGCTTCTTGTATACCTACAGGTCTCACAGCAACAGTCTCTGCATTTGCAGTAATTACAGCAGTCCTGTCGACAACCTTAACCTGAAGAAATAAGAAGAGTGGCCTGAGTATTATATGATATAAAGCGGATGATGAATTTTCCTAAGAATACAGACAAAGATAACTTTTTGAAGGAAAAAAAAAAACACTAGTACAATAATGTTTCTGGTATACATGTTGCAATTTTGCACTCACCTTAAGTTGCCTGCTCGGTAAATCTTCATAAAGCTCGTTCCATCTACTGATGGACCAGTTCATATGCTGCAATATAGCCTCTACCAAAAACAATCCACTCAATGCATCTCCCACGGCTTGATTGATCAATTGACTAGTTGCCAACAGTCTTAAAGCAGCCTTGTGCTGTTCTGAGCCTGGAACAAGCAATTTATAATGAATCATATAACATCATATAAACATACACTATGTCATAATAATTGCACAACATTAAAACTAAGACTAACCTTTTGATGTAGATGAAAGTTCATTGAGTCTATTATTCAACCAAGACAGGAATGATTCTGAAAATAAAACAGTTCCATGTCCGTTTGCCTCAAAATAAATGCCAATGTCATATTCTGCAGCTTTTTCATGCAAGTGTTTGACTCCAGTGGGAGTAAAAACAACTTCCAGGCCCAATTGTTTCAGGTAATCAGTCGAAGCACCATTTGCGTAGGCGGTTTGTACGACGCCAAGACGGGCTCGATAAGAGTTATTCCCTTCCCCAACTCCAGCTTCACTAAGAATTTCTAACTGCTCCTTCAGAAATACCGCAAATAAAGACAGTATCTTGTCCCCATCTACAAGGTTTACTGTTTTGCCATTTGGTAACACAAAGAAATATACAAGTCGATCAGCATCTCCATCCAAACTGACACACCTGAAACATACCACAAGAGCCAAGTAAGCCATTAAGTTATTCTTCCCAGACCAAGTATGACACTATTCTCCCAACCAAGTATGCCACCATGATACAATTGCAGAAATGATAAACCATGAGTTACATTACTTTAAGCAGCATAGCTTTTTGTTAAGGTAAGACACAATATAGAATAGATATGATGAATTAAATGGTCATAGTGTATTGCGTTCATCTAGACACAATACTTGATAATATGATCCATCAGTATTTTATATCAGGGAACAGCGCTATCACTATGATATCCACAGCAACTGGATAATAAATTTGGTTATGATAAATGCAATAATATACCCAGACAAGAAAAAGTGGTGAGCAGAAAGAAACTTCACCTGGCACCGACATCAGCAGGACCAAAACCTCGTGGCACAGTCTTCTCTTTCTGCACGAAGTCAGCGCCAACACCTTCATTAAGCACTCCATCACCACAGTTACGGACATCAATCCTTAAACCATTCAACCTTGTCTTCAACTCTTGAATCTTCTCTGCACCCACTCCATCAGCACCATCCACAATCAGTATGTCATCAGCATTACTTCCTAAGTTTCCACGTGGAACATAATCCAACAAGCACCTGACAAGTTGCATGAGCGCCTAATGTAAAATTAGTCTTGACTGCTCATCCGCACAGGCGGAACATAGTTATAAGTTACTACAAGTTTTGATATCAAACTAACTTGTAAGACGTTAATAGCTGGTCATAATAGTTACGCTCTGATGCTTCCCCACCATTGTTTTTTACACGAACCATCCAGTGTAGTTGAGGGGTTGTTACGACTCCCATGTCAGTGACCACAACTCCAACAATCGATTCAATGCCCTACAAACAAGCCAAAAATATCTCTACTAGCTTAACAAAACATCTTTGCATGAATACAACAAGGCATAGAAACAGCTAAAAAGCCATATCCATACTTCTTTAGCAGCTTCCAGTAGACGCATACCACTAGGCCTTGTGTCTCTCCCCAACAACACTTCTCCCTTTACATTTCCACAGAGATCAATATTTTCCTTCTTCACAAAATCTTCTACCACCTATTTCCATCAACAAACCATAACTCAATAAATTCCAACCAATTACAATGTCATCTAGCTACTAAAATGAACAAACATCAAAATTATCATTTTATCAGCTTGAGCAGCTACCTTGAGGAGCGTTTTAGGATCAGGTGCATTAGCGAGCTCATCGGAAAAGGGCTCCCAGGTCTGAGTGAGCATTCCACCGGAAGGATCAGCGACCTTGATCCCGTTGTCGGAGACCTGGTTGTGAGAAGCCGTGATCATGAGACCGGTGGCGTAGCCAGTCTGTATGGACCGGAGAGCTGCCAGTATTCCAATGCGGAGCACTGTCGATTCCAGTAACGATGCTTCGGCTCTGAAACCGGATGTGCCATAGGAAAACTTCACACCTGTCAATCAATAGCACAGATCAAACAGATGAATAATCAGTAGAATGTGAAATTGTGCGATCAATTGGGTTTTCTGTGGGTGTGGGAACCTGGAGGAGGACGAAAACTAGCTGCAGCTTCAAGGAGGAGTAACCGTTGTTGCTGCATCATTTTTTCCAGTTTTTTCTTCTCTTCTATGCTAACGTTTCGAGTTTCGACAGTTTGTCAAAAATTGCACATACGATTATACGAACCGTACCGGTCCGGTTCAATTGTTTCGGGTTTTCGAACATGTAAGCGGATCACCTGATTCGCGGAGAATGTACCAAGCTCTTCGTCTGGTTCGAAGAATTTCCGAACACGGCCGTAATTTTGTCATTCGTTGAGAAGTATGATTTGCTAATGCGCATGTGTTGTGCCTTGATATTTTATAAACAAGCCTCTTGATATAGGTTCGACTTGTTAAGGCTCGAATTCGGCTCGCTCGATAAGGTAAATGAGTTGAGCTCGAGCCTCATATTATGCTCATTAGTTTTACGAGCCGAGCTCGGCTAGGCTCGATAAAACTCGGTAAGTCTTATTATATTGAAAAAAACTCGTTAGGGCTCGATAAATCTCGAAAAAAGCTCGTTAAGTCTCATTAATTTTCGAGCTCGAGCTCGATTTATAGCTCATTTTTATTAACATCACTAATCTGAAGCAATGAAAATATAACTCCAGATACACACACTATCACTCTTAATTGGTCCGACTTCTGATTGTATCCCCATCTTAAGAGCACAAAGAACACAGTCACGATATGGAGGAAAACTGGGAGCAGTTAGATTGAATGCATGATATTTTACATGTTGAAAGTACAAAGTAAAATCAACAAATGACCCTCTGCACTACTACTAATTTTACACGTTGCGGATCTATCTTCAAGCCAGTCAGCAATAGTTGGACAAGAGAATTTAGCATTTGATCGAGAATTTCTTCAGAAGTTTGTCCTGCAAAATTGAATGTATATACTGATATCGAACTGACTGGCTATTGTCTCAAAACTGCCCATTGCGAATGTCCCTGTCAAGACGATCCGCATTGAGAGTTCCAGGAAGTTCTCTGAAGTCTTCATTGAATACAGAATATGCACTGCAAGAAATGAAAGAGGGCTTTCAGTATCTTGACAAATGACAAGAGAAATCCAGAAATCAGTTAACATACATAATTAACCCCTGTTGATTTTACAGTGTCAAATCCTGTGTTATTATTTTATACCAAAGATACTTGTGCAAAGAAAAACAAGCTACTGGTAAACTTTGGCCAAGTTGCCCAGATTATTTAAAATGTCATGGATTATATAAGTCCTCTTTAGTTTTTCCCCATCCACAAGCAAGACGATATTAATTCAAATACCGTGTCATGACCAAGACATTTTACATGTTGGACTTGGAGCACCAGAGTGGAAATTACGCCGAACTTCGCTAAGACTTGAAAGACTTACAAAAATATAAAGCATTCTACTAGGTCCAGCACATACCTCACATCTCCAGGCTGTCGTTTCCCTAGGTTGTAGGAAATGATAAGGAAGCCCGTTCCGAGTAACTGAATTATATGAGGAGCACAAAAACGTTGAAACATGTTATCTCAGTACAAACACAAAATGACAATTCTTCAACATGTAAGTACTAGCAATAGTAGTAGAAAATACCCTCTATAATCTAGTACTTCTGCGTGTATAGAGGAATGCCAAGTTTTTTTTATGCAGAGAACAGCAAATTCAATCTGTAGGTTCTTTAAGCAGAGAAGACCAAATTTTCCAACCAAACAGATTAATTACCAGCAATGCCACTATCTACCTAATATTCGATGATTTATTTACAGGTGGAAAATAATCTCATAGCAGACATTTCAAGTAGAATTCATTAACAAAATATTCTGCCTGGTTTTCAAGTTACGTGTCTTGGAGTATTAATCATGCCAAGTCATCATTAATCTGGTTACTCAACTTGATATCACAGGTTCAATACCATAGGAGGCATGCTCTTAAGAGATCATATAGCAAATAATATGTCTATCGGAAGTTGGAAAAATCATCATATGTAGATAGTTTATTAAGCTACAATCCAACGTGAAGAATAGTTTAACTACTTTCGCAATGTTTCTGGAAAACAACTTGGAGACCACAAAACAAGCACTCACGTATATAGGTCCAACACCATATCTGTGTGCAATAGGTGCCAAAATAAACCATATCAAAATGGCTATCCACGTCTTTAGTCTGAGAGAGAAAGCCACCATCAAAAGAATATCTACAAGTAAAAACTAGTGATCAGTATGTGCATCATATTTTCATCAAAGAACAAATACATAGGCCGGGGTTAGTTCTCACCAGGGACCCTAAACTTGTTGCGTAATATGAACAAAAGCTTTCTTTTCCACCTGCTGGCTGATTCTGGAAGTTCAAATTTCTAGGCGGACAAAAAAAAAATTAGTGTACTAGGAGACAGTGAAGAGTGGGAACAAAAAGAAACTTTCTTAAGATAGTTGAAACATACAAGATCATCCTCGTCGCTATCATCGTCAAGATCGCCTCGAATATGCTTAGCAGGAGGCTTTGGTTTTACAGCAACAATCACAGTCTCTAGAAAACAAGCATTGGATACTTCGTCATATAAAGAAAAAGAAAAAACAAAAAGAAAAAGCAAGCAGCAGCAAAATGTCATCAGAGAAATCAATGTGATTTTTAGGACAAAATCACATTAAATCTATTGACAATAAAGCAAAGAGAACTCAACAGTGGGGCAAGATGATAATCATGTGATTTCTCTGAGAGTTAGATACAAGTACACCTCATTACTACAATCATGCTTTTGATGAGAAAGGAACTTCCTATTGCACCAAATGTATTCTAGTTCCACAGGAAAAAAAAACATCAGTTTAAGTTTCTTCAAGCTTGGCTAATCATATTATAATAGCTCAAGTTCTGAGTTTCAACTTTTTAACTAACATAAGCTCATGTAATTACCATAACCTTAACAGAATGATGCTATAATTCTAATTTCTAACTATCAGTCCACTGCAAGGGGCTGTATCAGACCTCCATCATGGAGTTGGACCGACATCTCATCACCATTTGTACCGTCATGTAAAATGTTCCCATGAAAAACAAGCCTCATCTTTTCGATCGGCAAGTGGCTGATCCCAGCAATCATCTTTCTCAATTCTTTAACCTATTTGCCAGGATTCAGGAAACAGAAGAAGAAAAGAGCAATTTTATAACAAAAACAGACAAAGTGCATTGTTTATATATCATTCATGTCAAGCTGGTAATACCAAGTACCAACACAATATGAGATTATGCTTCAAGTAAAATAACAAGATGATGGACCACAGTCCACAGCTACTGGTTCATAATAATAATCACAGTATGTTGATTCTCGAATTAAAATAAGTAGATCATTTTATTGATACTAATCTTTTACATGCAACTTCGTTGAAAAAACAGGAACACAAGACATCTGCAAGTCTGTACTGTCATATTACTACTACCACCTTGAACCGTTGAGCATTTAAGCTAAACAAACCCAACAAAGCCACTTCTTCACTTTAGTTAAGACAAGCGGGGAAAGAAGGGATAGACAGCAGACACTATATCCAATAACAGAACAAACTGACAGAGAACGAATAGATAGATATTGTATATAAGGTCAGCCACTGCCGAGTCACTAACTTCTCTGCACCTTTCAGATAAATCTTTTAACAAAATCTGCTCTAAATTACGGTATTCATAGGCCTTTCCTTCACCAACACATATAACCTCGCAATATAGCCACGCTTAGACTAGTTATATGTTTCTTTTTGCCACTTCAATCTTGAAGATGATGTCTTATCTACTTATATCACAGATGATCACTGCTAAAAGTTGTAAAATAAACAAAGACGCAATTTTGGCAACTATTCTAGTCTTGTATACACTGCAGCAGCTGTACAAATCATTTAATCTCATTCTTCAACGTGGCACACACAATATGACAATGTTGTAACGTTTTCACTAAACCTGTAGCTCACAATCCAATCTCGTGCCCTAACTTCATTTAGCAAAAGCCTCTCTAATTCTATTTATCATTTAACTATTCATTAAAAAACAAAAGCGAAAAAAGATCTAATGATACTCGACATAATTCGTCCTCCAATTAGCTCAGATACCGAACTGCTTTT
>JAYMSL010001171.1:0-18399 GCA_036897195.1 Plantago coronopus
GTATGGTTGAGGTAATTCCTCCTCAGCCTCGCGTTCCGTAGTTAAATTGGGTTGTGCGTTATGTTATGCGTATGCTAAGTAGTTGATATGTCGATTTTCGCGAGATTTGGTTACCTGTATCGCAAGTCGAGGCTTATATTGTAGGCTCTGTTCTTGTTCTGTATGTGTTGCTGCTGTTTAATTAATTATTAGTTAGAAATTTATTAAACGATTGTAATTGTAATAATATATCTAAAAAAACTTATTTAAAAATAGAGGTGGTGTGAAATTGGAGTAAGACCGGCATATGTTGTTATAGATGTTGTATTTATCAATATAGGTCAGTCTATATTTAAATAACATATACTCTCATTTATAAGGATGTGTTAGTTAAGGACGAATAATGGTCTTTATTTGACTTATATATTATACTAACCCAAGACTTTATGATAAACTTAATGGTTTTTAAAGTTGGTATATATATATTTATTTAGCGGAAAACAAGATATTTCACTATGTTATAATATGGGTTATATAAATGAAAAATTATTATTACTATATCCAAATGGCTGACTTACTTAGATGGCGAACTAGATAGTAAGCTAGTCTTTTGTGTGGGCTTGGTCAAGTAGTTCACCCAACCATTTTGGTGGGTGGAGTTAGCCTTCAACCTACATGATTTTTTCGATTACTGCTTATCCATCTAAATTAGCTAGTCGTTGGCCCGTCTAATTGAATTGGGTGACTTAGTCCACTAAATCCAGTTGAGATGTGGATTAACGTGTCTTTTGGTGATATTGACTACCATGAGTTACACTGACCATGAACCGCTCGTTTCGAGAGTCCGTTTCGTAAATAATGTGAAATGCAAATTTTGGCCATTACACAAATTCGTTCATAATCATTTGAAAGTTAGGCATCATTACCACCAATTTTAGATCGGGTGATTCACCATAAAGTTTCTCAACACTCTCAAATAAGAACATAGTTTACAAATAGACGCATGTAGTATTCATGCGTCCACGGTCCAACACATAACATGTTTCTGTACTACATGCGTCCACGGTCCAACACATAACATGTTTCTGGAACGTTGTGCTAGAGTAATAGTACGACTTGAATTGGGTTAGTAGTGATTAGCGGATGACCGAAGTGTTACATACCCATCCTTTTACAAATTTCATCCATAAGTATTTCCTTCATCACAAATAACATAACGTTATTACTTACCTATTAGAGAATACTTGCCGTTTTAGGAGAAAAATTAAAATAATACAAAATATATGAAAAGTTGGACGCGTTACTTTTTAAATAAAACTAAGCCGTTCAAAGTCAATTATTATACTAAAATTGTAATATTGTTGTAAAACGTAATATGTTTAATGTTGAAGACCATCACACATAACGTTATCACCTATTAGCTAGAGTATACTTGCCGTTTTAGGAGAAAATTTTTTTAAATAATACAGAATTATATGAGAAATTGGACGCGTTACTTTTTAAACAGAATTGAGTCGTTCAAAGTCTATCATTATACTAAAATAATATTGCCGTAACACGTAATATGTTTAATGGTGGAGCGTGGCAGGTCTCCTTTTCTAGTACTCGTTTTACTCACCTGGATAGACGAAATCGGCAAACAAATAAATAAATGGAATAACATTGTGTATGACAGCTGGAGTATTATTTTACTAAAATCCCGATAACACCCTCGACTTCCTTACTTTTTACTCCTCTAAGATTTCCTTCCGTTCTAATAATAATCCACCCGTTTGAGTTTTCGTAGTCAACAAATTTCAACTTTGACTACTTATTAAGTTCAAATTATAATTATAAAAATTCTAAAAATATATATTATAAAATTATATTTCTTAAATTATCACAATGTAAGTTTTAAAAAGTAGTCAAAATTGAAATTCGCTGGTGCATTATTATCGGGACGAACTGAGGAAGAGGAAGAGGAAGTAGTACTTTTTTGTTCTAGCTAGGGGTGGTGTACTCGCGGGAAGGATGTCCAAAAGGGTCATTTCACAACAATAGCGTAGTTTGGCTTTTCATAAGCCCTTGTCAGAGGTCAGTCTTTGTACTAATTCTTCTCCTTCTCCTTCATCACTCACACACTATTCAATTCTGGTTACCAAAATTCCCAAAATTGCAGGAAAATCGAACAAGCTCTGAAATAATTGGAGAGAATAACGACGATAATCGCCGGAGCTGGCGTGACTGGTGCTGTATTGGATTGTTCTATGGGGTTAACAATCCCACCGTAGAAAAACCCCTTGGTTACGTCACTCCGCCAATGTCGAAGCGCAAGCTAGACGATTACAACACCGATGATTCTGTAATTCATCACTCATCCACCACTACCAGGATGCGAAAGGACCAGATTGACCTCCCCTCCACCTCTTCGTCGTCCTCGTCTTCATCCTCATCATCATCGGTAACGTCACCGTTGTGGGTTGTCAATGACCCGACCCGGCTCCAGTTCTTCGTCCGGACACTCTCCGACCCGAGCCTCGTCCTTTTTGGCCGCCAGACCGACACAATTCGGTCGGTTCACGAGAAAATTCAAGCTGCTACTGGGATGCCGATTATTGAGCAGCGGCTCATTTACAGGGGAAAGCAGCTGCAGTGGGAGCAGACTTTGCACGAGTGTGGGGTCCAGAAAGATGGGGTTTTGCATCTCGTCGGACGGATGAGGAGCACCGGGCATCCGCAGGCGTGGCAGCTCATAAATGAGGTAGTTTCGTACATTTTTCAGCTGTATAAGAGTCATCCGTCGGCTCTGCAGGTGGAATTGACTAAGGAGAAAACTGTTAAAGAAAGGCTGGATAAGTTTCTTGAGCTGTTGCAGGGTAAGGATGACGATCAGGCTGCCGAGCATTTACAGATATTTACTACCTCGTCTGCACCGCAGGCTTTGGTAATGCTTTATATGTCTTCACATAGGTCTAATAAGGATGATGCTGATGATGCCATTAGACATTTTATCACTTTCAGTAAGGGTAATATTAGACGGAAACGGATTGATCATCAATATGTGCCTATAATTTTGGAGTTCTGTAAGTTGTTGTGTATGGCAGCGGGGAGTGATGATCCTTTGTATGTATATTGCCGAAGTCATTTGGGGATGATGGTTCTGTTGGCTCAAGTGGATGATGATAGGAAGGGGCCGCGTAGTGGAGGGCTTAGGAACTCGTTGATTGGGCTTCAAGATATATTTCCCTTCGTAAAAGAGCTAGCAGCTAAGCTGTCCCGTGATTTGAAGTATAGCATGGATCATATTAATTTCAGTGGGCCTGCTGTGAGTGATGTCAGGGATTTTGCTGCATTTTCGGTTTCTCTGGCGACAGAGATAAAAAGGAACCCTGTATGTGGTGGGGCTACTGCTATCAGTATGCCCCTCAGTGAGGAGTTTCTGAGACTGCCTATGTGTTATGCTACGGAGATAACTTACTTTCACGAGGTTTTCACTGATCTGCTTGATAAGTTAAAGAAGTGCATGCTTCGAATTGAGGAGCATATGGACTGGGTATTAAAGCAGACTGGTGAGAGTGTAAGTGCTTGGTGCCAGTATCTAGCAATTCTAAAGGAACTTAACACCATTTCAAAACTTTATGATGGTTGTGAAGAGTTCTTTTGGGATGCCATGAAACTTAGAAAGGGGGCTCTCTGTCATCTTATTGTTAAGTATGCTAAGAGGAGTGATGATAATAGATGGATCCTTGAGTGCAAAGAAGTGGTGAACTTTGAGGCAAAGAGGCATCTAGCATTGATGATGCTTCCTGAGGTGAAGGATGAGTTTGAGGAGCTGCATGAGATGCTGATTGACCGCTCCCACTTGCTGGCAGAATCATTTGAGTACATTGCGAATGCAACTGAAGATTCTCTGCGTGCTGGTCTGTTCATGGAATTCAAGAATGAGGAGGCGACTGGGCCTGGTGTCTTGCGTGAGTGGTTTGTGTTACTATGCCAGGAGATATTCAACCCCCAAAATGCTCTCTTCGTGGCTTGCCCTAATGATCGTAGAAGGTTCTTCCCAAATCGAGGTTTGAATTTCTATGACTCTGCTTAATCTTTTCTCATTTTCTTGCATAGATAATTGAATCTACTTATTGGAAACTCATTATCCTTGATCTATGGAAAAGGTCCTATTTATGTGCTTTCCTTCAAACAATACCTATACGGATAACTTTAAAACTCTGCATGTCTCTGCTCACTTTACTTGCTTGAATGATTGCTTCTGCATATTGGGTGCTAGTGATGAGTTGCTTTAAAGTTTAAACCATCGCTAATGGATGGGTAGTTTATGTTTGTATTCACATCAGCCTTAGATGGAGTTACAGTAATGATGTTTTACCACCTTGAGTTTTCCAGAATTAAAATCTGTAATAGCTTGGACTATGTTTACATAATAATTGGACTTGATCGCTGTATGTCCAGTGTAGAGTGAGTCTATTAACAGATCTTATGGATGAGAGTGGCTATGGTACTGGAAGAGTGAGGATATCTTTAGCAAATGAAAACACTTGCCCTTGTCTGAAAGCTACGGTACATTTAAGAAAAGGGGAGGGTGCCTTTGTAGAAGTGCTAAGAAGCATAATTTCTCGATACGACATATCATTTCAATGAGCTATAAGTTACAAATCTAAATACTACTACTAATCCAACCAGTAATAATCTTCACCCACATGTAAGTTAAGTTCCAGATCATCAAGCCATTGCCGTTGCCAATGCCAGCTTTATTGGTTTATAGAGCTTAGCTCCAATACTTTCCTCATTATTGGCAGAAATGCAACATAAGGCTCTCTACCACGTGTGTGCTACTGCTACATTTTCAAATAGTGCTAAGAAATGCAGTTTTATTTTCATTGTGCTGCTGTGAGTATAAATATTTATCAATAATATTGGGATTATGTTTCATCTTCATTGGCAGGGAGAAGGTGCACTTATGTATTGTTGTTAAAACTGAAAAGTGTAGGATGGTTTTTTTCCTTCCGTAGTCCTTTCAAATTCTTTTTTCCTCTCTTTTCAAGGATCAAACTGTGGCCTGTCAACTAAGATGTATACTATAAATGAGCAAACCGTTTTATAACCATAGTGGAGTGGACATGATGTACTAGTTAGTATGTTGTACTTGTCAATTGTGCAAGTAATATGATTCTTAAACTGAAAATTTCAATATGAATAGTTACTAATCTTCTCTGTAGCACACTGTAGTGGAGGCCATGCCCCGAACATTGGTGCATGGTTCCCCCAGTAGCTCAAAATAGCGCGCTGCTCATATGACAGCTATAAGATCTTAGTCAAATGGGCTTTAGAGATTCGCACAGACTTTGTTTAAATAAATAGACCTGTTTAGAGAGCTCTTATACTCATTCCTGAGATGAGGAATCAGAGTTCAACTCAGATATAGATTTCATTGTGATGAAGAGAATGATGCTGATGACGTTAGTAATATTGCTTCTATTAGTTTAAAATCTGAACTTGTATTTATGAAGTTTAATTGTTCTTCGTTATTGAACTTTTGTTTTTGTTTTTTTCCTTCACTGAGAGTTATGAATTCTTGATTTATGGCCAGATGATTTGTTAACAGTAGTCAATACATCTGGTTTTAATTGTGTGTGCTATTATTTCAAATAGTCTTGTGTGACACAATGGGTTATTGCTCCAACGCATGTTTGAGCCAAGGTACACTATGAGCTATCATATACTCCCTCCGTCCCAGTAATAATGCACCATTGTGCCATTTTGGGCGTCCCATTAGAAATGCCCCAGTCCATTTAAGTTTTTATTATTTTTTAAATCACACACTCCTTCCCCAGTTGAAATATATATCAATATACCATCACAATACTTGTACTATTTTACTTTTCATTAACTACTACTTTACAAGATACCCCACTTGTACTATATTTCAATATTCTAATCACTTTCTTAAATAATGTGTCAGAACAAGAATGATGCATTATTACTGTGTCAAAGGGAGTATATATGAGTCAGATTGTTTCTGCAATTTTCGGCATTTATCTTGCTTTCTTTACTCTGCCGTCGTATGTGAAGTGTCTGTATAGACGGTTACAGTTTGGCATGTTCTATAGTTCTAAACACCTTTAAATGAAAAGAAAAAAACCTAAACAATTTGGTTGTTATCAAAGGCTTTCAAATCTACTTCTTAGATTTCCATTCTTCTTCCCATCTTTCTATAATAGAGTATTGGTTTCCTGGAGATGCTATTACAGTAGGAATTAGATGGTTAATCTATGCTTAAGCTACTGGACATGGAAAATATTTTGCTGTTACCACTTACCATTGTGTGTAAAGCAAATGCGAGTGAGAAGTACAGAGTTGATTATAGTGCCATTATGCTATCCTATGTCTTAGTGGTTGCTACTTGGTTTGTTTGCTGAAGTGTCACAGTAGATGGTTCTGATAAAAATCAAGACTCTTGGTGTAAGCTGAGAATCACCTTACCAACACTAAGCTCGCTCAAGTTATAAATTAGTCAGAGTTCCTCTTCCTTTCAGTATATGCATGGCAGTCCTGGTTTATATATAATTAATGTACTTAAGTTGTTTGTAATTGAATGGACATGTGATAATGATTTTTTCCCTTTCCTTTATTTGTCTTTTTATTTCTGCAGCTTCGAAGGTGGATCCATTGCACCTTCAGTATTTTAGGTTCTCTGGCAGGGTGATAGCATTAGCATTAATGCATAGAGTACAAATTGGCATTGTATTGGATCGTTCTTTTGTCTTGCAATTAGCTGGAGATAGTGTTTCGTTAGAAGATCTTCAGGATGTAGATCCTTATCTATATAGTAGCTGCAAGCAAATACTAGAGATGGATGCTGAGGCTGTGGATCAGGATGCTTTGTGCCTAACCTTTGTTGATGAAACCGAGGAGTTGGGAGCAAGGAGGGTTGTGGAGCTCTGTGAAGGAGGGAAAAATATTATGGTCAACAGTAAAAATAGGAAGCAGTATGTTGATTCCCTTATTAAACATCGGTTTGTTACAGCTGTACATGAACAGGTAAAGCATTTTGCCAATGGGTTTTCTGATATCGCTCCCAACAAGATGTTCTTCAAATGCTTGGACCCAGAAGATCTTGATCGGATGCTACATGGCAGTGAGGATTCAATTTCTGTAGATGATTGGAAAGCACACACTGATTATCACGGCTTCAAAGAAACTGATCCCCAGATATCCTGGTTTTGGAAGGTATGTCTAGTATATGCTTGTTTGGTCACCTTAAATCCAAGAAGAAATATAACTGCACTATTTCCTTATTGCCCCTTAGTGCTTATTTTCAACTAGTTTATAGATAAACTGTCATAGTAATATTTTAGCAATATTCTGAGTATGTTTCCTTTTATAATATGACTAATGACGACAACTTCAAATTACATGGTAATAGTTCTAAAAATGGAGATTGGTATGTGTAAGCTCATATCTTTGCTTGTTGAATTGCGAATTGCAACTGACATGATCATCCTATAACTATACCTGTCATAGAAGTGTAAATTGGTGTTCATTGCTCTGCGTGGATCATATCTAGTATTTGGGAAGTTTCAGTGTCATTAATTTTCTTCTTTCATTACAGGTTCCTCTCCTATGTTTTTTTTCTTTTTCTGAAACGGCAAAGTTTTTATTATTTATTATATATATTTTTTTAGCACCCACAAGAAAGTACCATGATCTCACCAATCCAACTCCCTCCTCACAATCTTTGCCTCCTCCCTCCGAGGAGAAAACCCAATCGGGATAAAACTCCTCGTAGGAAAAAAGAGCACAACAGATCACCGGATGCCCAAAGGCCACCTCAACCAATACATAGATATTCTTTTACTTTTTTGTTTTCTTGTTTTGTTTTTGATTTTTTGTAATATTCTTTTACTTGATATATTGAAGATGTTAATAGTGGACAGTAATAATGTGACTTGCCAATGTAAAAGTTTTCTTTTGGTTGGCACAAGAACAAAGGAAAGCTTTTTATAGGGGCAAAACAACTAACAAGATGGTTAATGTTGATTCCTAAATTATTTTTTCTTCTAAAGAACATTGTTCATATTATTTGATCAAGATTTCATCAATATGCTAATGCTTTTTTATTTATATTTTTATCCTTTTAAAGAAAAGTAGGGTGTTGGGCAGATCCTGTATTAAAAACCCTCCTTGCAGACTAGACTTTATCCTGCAGCAGGGGGTCCCACCTGAAAGCTCTCCAGCATCTCAATATATTTTTAAGTAACCAGAATAAACTCTTCCTTCTTAGACATTTCCATTGTCTTTGACTTCTATTGACCTTCCTATCATAAACTCCCTTCGGCCGGTCAATAGCTTCCTACTTACCTTTCCATGTTGTCCAAAACGAAGCTTCCCATTTGGTTATTTGGACATTTTGTTCTTGGCCACTTGATTACTTACAACACATAAAAAATACTACAACCATCCCACTTGCAATATAATAATCCAAGAGTTTAATAACTTATTTTCTTGACCAAACTGAATATGGAAAGCACGTGCTTGGACGAAGGAAGTTAAATATGGGTCTGTAAATTGTCACTGTTATTGCTAAGAGAGCATAGACGTTTTGTCAGGCTTGCTTTTAGTGATGAGTGTTCAAGTTGGGTTTCTCGTATCCTGTCGGATTCAGGTAGTATTTTGCCTTAAATTTCAGCTTTTAGGTATTCATTGATTTTATCCTTTAGCAGTAAGAGTAGGTCTGTCCTTAGTAGTTTATATCAGAACGGGTTGATTTTAACTATTTTAACTGATCAGAGTTACATCTAGTTTAACCTTTTAAGCAAAAACCTTTTACCTTCACTCTTATTATAAATGCTTTTTGCCTTCTCCCGCTGCTATCATTTTTCTTCTTTTCTTATCTGAAATAAGGTTATTGCTTATGTGATTTGCTAATCACAGTTTCACTTGTGTTATATGGTTTAGCGAATTGACATTCTAAATTTTTAATGTCTCTTTCTCGCTGAGTTGGGAGAAAGAAAGGCAGATCGACATTGCTTGGTACTTTTTGATGAATCTGACCCGTTTGCCATCAAATTATAAATGTTCTTTTCCACAGATATTTTCTGCTGGTTGATGTGCACACATGCTTGTATTTCTCTCCTCAAGATACTAACTTTCTGCAGTTCATTCATGAAATCGCTGTTTAACTCAGACTGTTCCTAATGATGTTTCGTACATGCTTCTACTGCCAGTTTCGTTTGTGATTTTATCTATTTATTTATTTATTTATTTATTTATTTATTTATTTATTTATTTGTTTGTTGATTGTTTCCAGATTGTTGGCCTGATGTCACCAGAACAGAAAAAGGTTCTTCTCTTCTTCTGGACCTCCATAAAATATCTACCTGTCGAAGGTTTCAGTGGTTTAGCATCCCGACTTTACATCTACAAAACTTCCGAGGCTGATGATCGCTTGCCATCTTCGCACACCTGCTTTTACCGGCTATGTTTCCCAGCCTACCCTTCCTTCTGTGCTATGCGGGATCGACTCAGCATCATTACGCAAGAGCATGTAGGCTGCAGCTTCGGTACTTGGTGATAAATCAAAAAAATCAATCCGGGACAAGTGCCCGCCCATCGGCTGCACATAAAAAATGTGTATTTAGAATGTACATAGAAAAAAAGGTATCTAGCTAATTGAGACACCAGACTATGTAAGTACTGTGTCTTGCCCTTGGTTGTCTGACAAAATCTGCAGTTGCTGTGTCCTCTTTTTGTCAAGTGTTCATATGGATGGGCTTTAAATTTAACTCCACCTTCAACTTTAACTTCAACTTCTAGAGTAATATATACAGGTCAAGCAGGTTGGGATTTTTCGGTTTTTCGGTTTTTTTGTTTTTATATTTTGTTTAGTTCTTTATGCATGGAGTAAGTTCTTACATAGTTACATCAATCAGTTTTAGCATTGGAAATTTGGAATAGTGTTCTAGAATCAAACTGGTTCATGTAAGATTTTCCTGAGTGTCTGTTGTCTTGCAGTAGTAAATTCACTGTGTCAAGTTCCTTTTTAAAGCAAAATTGTGCTGTTTGATTTTCAAACAAGACAAATTTTTAATAGATGTCGGAAAAAACTGTTTTTTAGTTAGCTTCCAGGGTTTTAATGTTGTTTCGCAGTTTTAAACAGTTTTTTACGGCGCGTCCCAGTTTAGTATCTTTTCAAATATTTCACAGGTTATGGAGGAAAAGTAGGTCAAATTCACTAAGATAGTTTAGATGGGGTGAATTGATATTAGGGTGCTATTTGCACTAATGAGCTCTAAAGACTTTTGATTTAATATTGGGTCAAGTTGAATCAGTTTGCAGGTCTAGTCTAACTATATGTTAAATATAAATCGATTTATTTGTTGTTCATAAACCTACTCCCTCATTTTCGGGAGAGGAAGACGGTCTCTTTTCAGAGAGTAGATGTTATGTTCAACAACATAAGTGTGTCCGTCTATATATTACACCGTATAACCCTAGATTTTGGTATCTGCGGAATAGTTGATGGGAATTATGAACTTAAATATCGTGATTCACACCATTTGAGTTATAAATCCGAGTATATCGAAAAAGTTATTACTCCAAGCAGTAAGATTCCAAGCTTGCACCATAAATCTTAGCTTTATATATTCCAATCCTGACAAAGTAAGAACTGATCTATATCTCATCAATCAAAACTCCAATATTCTCTTCTTCTTCCACAGTTTTCCCCAACCAGCAACTTCACAATTTCGTTTTTCGCCTTCATTCATGTCCTCTGTTCCTCAATCCTGCAGGACCTTATCGAATCGCACTCCAGTTCATCAAGCGAAAAGTACCTGCAGTTCCTTGACGCAGCTGAAATGTAGTCGTAACAGGCATACATTTCCGGTACTGCATTCCCCTGGAGCTTCTTTCAATGGTCATTGTGTATCAAGAAGAGGCCACGCGATTGTGGCTTGCAGCGACAGAGAGTCGGATTCTGGAAACAAGGAGCCGACAAGTCTGGAAACAGTCCAGAAGCTGTACAAGGCAATGAGGAACAGAAGCGTCCACGAAATTTCTGATATACTTGCTGAAGAATGCCTCTGCATTTCCAACTTCTTTTCGACGTTTCAGCCTTTTCATGGTAAGAAGGTATGTTTACTAGTGTACATTTCACATTTCCTTTCTGTCTGGAACTTGCTTGAGCACCAAATCTTCGTAAATAATCTTCTCTGTATCGTTCCAATTATCATATACTGTACTTAAGTTCAGCCTAGTTTGCTTAAATTGTTCGATTTCACTCAAATGCAGCAAGTGCTGGACTTCTTCTCCTGTCTAATGAAGAAAATGGGGAATAACATTGAATTTGTAGTGCAAAACACAGCAGAACATGGAATAGTTGTTGCTGTTTCTTGGAAACTAGGTCCAATCTTTACTCTCTCCTCAATTTTACGAATAATGCCCGAACAAAAATTGTTAATTCCAGATCAAATAAATTGCTCTGGCATTATCGCTAGCCTTAAGATATTCGTCTGAGACTTGATTTCTAAATATGGTATGATGAAATCTGCAGAATGGAATAAGGTTCCTTTGCCTCTAGGAAAAGGGTTCAGTTTCTACATGTGCCATGTTTACATGGGTAAAGTTATGATAAAGTAAGCTAAACTTCATGCTTTGTCAAATAACTAATCAAGCTATGTGGAGATTTTCTATATTCAAACTTTCTGATTATTATTCTTAATTGTGATTAGGAATGTGGAGATTTTCTTGGAGCCACTACTGCACTCTAACAATCTTAGACTGGTAAGATAAATGTGCTCCGTTTGATTCAGTTGAGAATCTTTGAGCTGAACTGACTGATCTGATTTGAACTGGATTACAAATTTGAAATAATAAAACAAGAACCGAACTGAACTGAATGAAGCAGTAATTACTTTAAACTTTACATTTTCAAGTATGCTAATCTTGGATCTTTTGACAGAAATTTATGAGTTTGGTCATGAGAATAATGGAGAAGCTTAGTATTTGGGGTGTACCATTGAGATACAAGAGAAGATTGAGGGCTAGGGAAATTATGTTCATCCTTTTGTTCATGTTAGCAATTGTGTTCTTGCTAAGATACTGGTTTTGTAAATGACCATAGGGCTGTACTACAAGGTGCTAGTTTGATGATTTGATCCATGAAGGCCCAATAGCTAGGGCCAGGATGACATGGACAAATGGTCAATTGACAGGGAAAATTACGAGCCAGTACCCTTTACGAACAACACTTTTAAAAAAAAGACAGAATAGTAACACGCGTTAAGTTGACTTTTATTGTTGTACATTTTGATAGCGATAATGTCAATGCGATTAGTTCTTTGAAGTTTAAATAGATACCGTTTAACTCGATTAGATGTAGAGATAGAAGAACATTTGTGATAAATGGTTATGAGTAGATATATCCACATTTTAAATGATACGAGTTTATATATTGTTTGAATGATTCCAAATCAAATTTGTGCGTTCTCCTTCCATACACTATCATACACGTCATACGTAATCGTACCGGGCTAAGTCTCTCTTCAATTCGAGGTTTTTAAGAAGGCAGATATCGTCGGCTCGCTCTTGTCCGAAGTCAAGGAGGAGGGAGTAGGGTTTTGAGAGGTTCTGGTGATTTCGGGTGAGTAAGGCAGTTGATGCTTAACTCACACATGTACATATCAATTGTAATTAATAAAAAAATTTGCCGTTTCAAAAAAAAAGAAAGAAAAGGTCTCTCTTCAATTCAACTTAATTTCAGTTGTGTTCAGTTCAGATCTGTGTAGTACAAATACATGAGTTAAGTTCAGTTCAGATCTGTTCAGTTTAGATCTGTGTAGTTCAAAATACATGAGTTAAGTTCAGTTCAAGAAATTTAAGTTGAATTGAACAGAGACTAAATATCCGTGTTTCGATCGATTAGTAATCTGATCGTTACGTTGAAAAAGGAAAAAGAAAATTGGTGGAAAGAAAGTCTTGTCATGTTCATCTACAAGACTAGTATATTTGAGACAAAGCACAACGAAGGTCACAAGAATTGTGACACAAAAACAAAACATTAAAAGAACTGCAACTTGTATAGTGACCTTCACGATCTCCTCCTCCACCATAGCTCAATCTCTCTCTTGCAGTCACGTTCATCTTCATGTTCCTCATTTATTCTCCCACCAACAAACCCCGGATCACCATTTCCCATTTTCAATTCTCACCCCTGTCGTTTTCTACTTATTTCTTTCTGCTCCCTTATCCTTAATCGCTTCCTGTTTCTTTCCCTTTCCCTTTATTGGATTCTTCAATTCCATTCAACTCCTTGTCCTCTTTCTCTCACTCCCTTTTCACCTCCCTTCTTTTTTTTAACGTTAAATTGGACTAGTATATGAAACCAAGTCTCGGTTAGCTAGGTGTTGTTTAATGTCTGTGGACGTTGGAGTTGCTTCGAGTTCCAAAACCATGGGATTTGATGACAGTGAGGATGAGGTCAAGAAATCCGGGTCGGATGTTGATGGGTGGGTCAGCAGGCAAGCCAGTGATGGTGGTTCTGTTTGTGCTGAAGATGAAGAAGATGATGAGGATACTGAGTCTAAGATACACCTGGGGCCTCAGATCACTCTCAAGGAGCTTTCTGAGAAGGACAAGGTTCTGTTTTTTTTTTTTTGGTCTTAAATTCTTGAAATTTTCAAGAACTGCTTGATTTTCAGAAACTCATTTTTTGTGTTGTTTGTTTCCAGGATGATGAGAGTTTGAGGAGGTGGAAAGAACAGCTTCTTGGAAGTGTTGATGTGAACTCTGTTGCAGGTAACTACAGTCCGAACTCTCGTTTTTTTACTAAATGAGCTGCGATTCGTTGTACAATCATATGGTCGTTATGTCTAAGAATCAGGACCATGAATTTATATTACTTCATGGAGTGCTAATGTTTGATTTTGCTAGTATAACAATGTTAGCCTAAAGCTGATCTTCTGATTCTGAAATCACAAACACATTGCAGGAAAGCCTAAAGAAATCCCAATATAAAGTCTCATTTTCAAGGACTAGTTTTTTACTCAGACCTGTAGCTTTTACTACTGTAGTTGGTGCAGAAAAAGATGTGGGAATACAAATGAGTTCTTAGTCAAGATTTTTGTCATTTACTAATCATGTCAACTCCAATAATTGGGTAGTAGTTGTCTTGTCTTGTTAGTGCAAGATTAGTTTAGTTTCAAAGAAAAGTTGCAAGGATATTGTTAGGCCCACAAGATCATGTCTTTTCTTTCTGGTGCATATGAAGAATATCATGATTTGAGGTTTGTAGTACTACTAGTCTCTTGGTATTGGGAAGGGTTTTAGATCTTGCTTTTCATGAGTTTTCCATTTTTTTTCTGTTGTTTTATAGTTATGGAATGTTTGTGAATTGTGAAGCTGTAAAGCAGTGTTCGCATATTCTTCAGCTCCGCGGCTTCTACGAACCTTAAGCTGCCTTTTTCAGAACACACCAATCCGTAGTACTTCTTATTTGCTAGAAATAAGTTAGACACTGGTTCGATAACGTACTTGCAGCACTGCCAGCGCTCACCGGATTTTGAACTGTATATTGGTGCTTTGGGTGCTTAACACAAATTCGTTGTTGTTGTTTGAACTAGATATCTGTTTATGTGTCAAGTGTCTCAGTAAGTAGTCTCTGAAGGCAAAGTATAGGTTTCAGTGAGATTTTTGGCTTAAGTTCTGTTTCGTTTGTGCTGTAGAAACTCTTGATGCTGAAGTGAAGATATTGAGCCTTGCAATTAAATCCCCTGGTAGGGGCGATATTGTTCTTCCGATCCCGGAAGCTGGAAACCCGAAAGGCCCGTGGTTTGTATTGAAAGAAGGAAGTCGTTATAGCCTTAGCTTTACATTTCAGGTCAGCAACAACATTGTTTCAGGCCTCAAGTACAAGAACAAAGTGTGGAAAACCGGCATAAAAGGTGTTTATATATCTTCTAGCATTCCTCTGCACCACAGCAACATTATAGCCAGCCTAGTGCAAAAGCTAATCTCTTGTTTAACCTTGCTTGAATTTCAGTGGACAACACGAAAGAAATGATAGGAACCTTCAGTCCTCAGGCAGAGCCTTATACTCATGAAATGCCGGAAGAAACCACCCCTTCTGGGATGTTTGCTAGAGGATCATACTCGGCCAAAACACAGGTAGTTGTTCAACTAGCTACTATTCTCTTGATAGTCCTGTTTTAGAACCCCTGTTTTCCGAGTGCTTTCCATGACACACATCTTCTAATTGTTACAACATCTTTGGTTTATGCATACAGTTCCTTGACGACGATAGAAAATGCTACTTGGAGCTGAATTATACATTCGAGATCAAGAGAGAATGGCAGTCATCCGAGCCTAAAGAGTAGAATCATTCTTCTTCCATTTGCCGCAAGTATTTGTCTCTTTTCAGTTCTGAGTATTTTCCTAGTTTCTGTGTGATCCTTTTAGATGATTAAACCAAGATTAGTTCTTGAAATGGCAAAATGCAGATGTTATTAGCATTAGGCTATCGTTTGTTGGTTGTTTTCATGATCGAAAATCGTGCTTCACCTGTTACAATTTTACATATGCTTAGTTTTTCACATCTCCCAGGCACCTGCTGCATGATTCATGGTTGTTCACATTGCATAAGTTTGTCTCAATGAAATCAAATCTTTCAGTGCATCTCTATGAATTGTAAGCAACCCTCCCCTTTGGATCACAATTATAACGTCTCGATTATTAATTTTTCCAGTTTCAGTTCTATTGCTCGATATGTCAGTGAGTTTGTTAAACGTTTACGTCCTATTACATACCGCCTCTGGTACGCCTCAGACTTCAGCAGTCCTCTATGACACTTGTGTGCGAAATCTTAATTCTCAAAGTGGCTAGCTAGCACAACACACGGAACATAATACTAAACATCACATCAGATGTAGCTCTTTACTGGCTGAACCAGATGCCTGTGATCCTGGTTCCTGTATCAGTTGGAGCCAGCTGATAAACTGGATGCACTCCAGATCCCAGACCAATTCCAACTATGTAACCATCCAATATCTATAAAAGCCTAGATATGGTTTGGACCCTCACAGATAAACTACTGGGAATAGGGCTGAGCATCGGTCCATAACCGAACCGAACCGAACCGAAACCGAAAATATCAAGAACCGAAATTCTCATTTTTTGCGGACCGAGAACTTCGGTTCGGTTTCGGTTTTAACCGATCGGTTTTCGTTTTTTTCGATTTTAACCGATTTTGGACTGATTTCAGAAAAAAAGACTTCAGTTCAAAGAAAAGGATGCACTAATTCCAAATTAACATTAATTTTTCGGTTCGGTCCGTTTATGCTCAGCCCTAACTGGGAACATTAACTCCGGTTTCCAAGAAAAAAAAAAGAAACTCCGATTTCTATCGTAATTTGAGAGAGATTACATGGCATGTATCCAATCCATTCGTGAAAACGTAAAGTTCACCCAATACGCACCAAAACAATATGACACAGAAACAGGGCATAGTTCAAAAAATTAAGCAAGTATCATTCATTACATCAAATCTTGATGAATAATTTGTTTCCGCATTACAAAATCCATACTCAGAAAACAAAACAAAACAAAACACATGTTAATTGCTGAACATGTTTCGTCTTCGTCTACCTCTGCAACAACCCACTGATCACCTTCGATCCATTCTTGATGAACTCTAATGTCCGTCTCATCAAACTCAACCGTAACCCTGAACGCCTCGAAGGACACATAGTAGCTTCTTCTATAATTTCTACCCAATCCTTCAAATGCAATCGCTCCGGTCCACCATCCATCCTTGTCGAAAACATCCACCGAATCCCCGAACTTGTATCCCACAACCGGACGAACCGGGGGGAGGGGTCGAATCTTGTTCACTGGCACGACTTCTCTAAGTGGAACCGAAGTATTCTCTTCCTCCACCAGATTCTTGTACTCAACCACGTACGTGTTAGTCGAATCGTTCTTCGCCACGATAGTTCCTTCCCAGTATGATCCGTAGAAGCCGGGTTCGTTGCATGACACTTCGACCAAATCGCCTTCTTGGAAGAACGCCATTCTTGGTTTCTTGGTGTTGGTACAAGTGTATACCTAGTGTAGTTAAATCTGTCGTTTAGACTTTAGAGAGAGAGAGATTTGTGAGTGTAGTTTTTGATATTATTATGAGGGATCGGGACTGGATTTATAGGCATTGGTCTACGCGGAGGATTTGATACTTTCCTAATACAAATTTCCATATTTGATATACAAATTTACCTGATTTCCTTATTTAGGATTAGTTAAGTTCTGTGTGGTACAAGTGTATAATTAGTGTAGCTTTTTTTTTTTTGAAACAACAAAATTTTATTGATTATTTACGGATATGTACATGAGTGGACTAAGCATCAACTGCCTCACCCACGAAGTTTCACCAAAACCTAACTAACCCAACTCCCTCCTCCATGACTTCAGGTATTACGAACTCGGCGACCTTTGCCTCTTTAAAAACCTCCAAGGCGAAAACCCAATCGGGAAAAACCCCTCGTAGGAAAAAAGAGCACAACAAATGACCGGATACCTAAAGTCCACCCGAACCAATACAAATGATCTTGCTAATACATTCTACCCAACAACATACCCCACTCGGGCTTATTACAGATGTTGAGCTAATACACTCTATGCTATTCTACAGCTCGTACCCTCCCCAAACCACTGACAAGAATCAAATTCTCCTCCTACACATGTATAATTAGTGTAGTTAAATTTAAAAAAGAAAACGTTCGGTTGAGAATTACATAGTAGGTTGAGTTGCGGGTGCAATCATTTTGCACCATACATCTTACTTGTACTAGTGTAAATCATCATTTAAAAAAAAAAAAATTATATCTGAAAAGGAAATTGTTCCAATTGAAGTTCGAGTCTGTTCAATTTATCTTAATTTCAGTTTGTTCAGTTCGGGTAGGCTTGGCAATGGTTGGTTTTTAACCATAACCATAACCATGTTTTAATTTGTGGTTATAACCATGACCATAACCATTAGAATAATAACCGTAACCATAACCGTAACTAAAAAATATAAGAACCGGTTATGGTTAGGTTGTATAACCGGTTCAAACCAATGGTTATGGTTAAAATTAGGTTTTTATTTCAAACCCAATTCTCAAGAGTCAAGACTCAGAGTCTCAGAGACTCAGACTGCATCGCGACTCGCTGCTTCTTCTCCATCGCGACGACTCAAGCTTTCATGGCGGCCGACTGAAACTCGCAGCTTCTCCATCGTTCTCTAGGTAATCGCCATCTTCTCCATTTGAATTTGACTTCTGTTCGTTTTTTTTTCTTTTATTTTACTTCTTTCTCTTACGATTAGTTTTCAATTTTTCTATGAAATGGTCGTTTCAGAGTTCGTCGGTGTGAACTTTTTCGGCATATTACTCTATTGAT
>JAYMSL010001172.1:0-18393 GCA_036897195.1 Plantago coronopus
GTGGTCGGTTGGTGCTGTGGTGTAGGTTGTGGTAGAGGTTAGGTGGTGCCGAGGTGTAGGTGAGTTTGAGGTCGGGTGGTGCTGAGGTGTAGGTTAAGGTTGTGGTCGGGTGCTGCCGTGGTGAAGGAGGGTTGTGGTTGCTTGGCTATTGTGTGTCTCTAGCCCTGGTCCATGTACTCCTGACAGTCTTTGTTTGAGTTCTTTGGTTTAGGTGTTCGAGAGGTACAGGCTTCTGTGGTTTAGGTGTTCGATGAGGTTTAGGTGTCTCGTGTGTTTGGTTCCTGGTGTGTTTCAGGTTCCGGTATGGGTATTGGCTCAAACTTAGTGTTTGTAGTTGTATTCGGGTTTAGTGTGTGGATACAGGTCGTGGTACATGCGTTGATTCTCGGTGATTGAGTTTTGGTTTGGTCTGGTATTGTAGTTGTCTTCGTTTGTAATTCTTGAGCATCCCTTATGCTCTTTTTAATTAATGAAAACAATATTTTGCCGTTTCAAAAAAAAAAAGAAAAAGAAAAAGAAAACTTTACGCTAGAGCCTAGAGAGAAAAAATGATCGATGTATCGTCTTGAATTGTGTCAAAGTCATGAGTGAGAGGTTGCAACCAAATAGATGAGGAATGACCAACCTCACATATATCCTCAAAGACAGTTAATTAATGTTTCATGTAGTCTCCATCCTTTTTTTCTAACATCCCAAAGTATTTTCTTTTACTGATCCAAACCAATAATCTCAAAAGCCCACTCTGCCAAACCTAAGAGAAACTCGACACCATACCTCAATCTAAAGCTAGATCAAAAAAGACTTTAGCTGTTTGAATTAAGACTTGTCAAGACGTTAATTGTATTCTTTTGAAACGGCAATACCTCAATTATAATTAGAGGATTGTAATTTGTAATGATTAAATTCGAAGATTTATTGATAGTATTGTACTGGTTTACGATGAGGAAAGAAACAAAAAATTTGACATTCCCAAATTCCACGTAATTCTAAGTTAAATAAACAAGATTTGAAATTAAAAATGAGGAGGTTTTCAGATCTGAATCATGGATGTTTTAAATTAGTCTCCTGTACCAGTTGTGCAAAACCTGAAACTAAAACTACACGTACAAGACATTGTGGCCTTGTGGGCACAAGAATGATGTCATAAAATTTCAAATAAGTCCTTACACTAATTCTAATTTTCAACGAAACTCAACCAATTATCTTTCAGCTATCTATCCCACCTGAGAGTTAATTTGCCTGAGATCTGTTACAGATCTCCACTTATATCTGCAAAACTCACCGTCTCTCATAGATATAGCTTGTTCCGCGCGTGAAAACACGGAAACAGAAAGTACCCACCCGACCCGGCCAGAACCCTACTGATTGATCTGAAATCTGACGTCATCTTGACAGATCGTGTCTGGTTATTATCCACTGCAGATGGATAGAAGAACAGCAACACAAGTGTGTAAGAAATCTTGATCGGGTGATGTTATTATTCTCCATAACGAAGAAAAATCGCAACATCCCCGTAATTAATAAGAGCAGTACTGTTGCTGATTCCGTGTAGAAATGATGCTTCAGTTGTTTATTTAGAGCTTTTTGATCAACAAGAGAGTGTTGACCTGTGAGGTTTATTTAATTTGCAACACTGTTGATTTTGGTAAATGGATGATTCTCCACTTCATCCTCATCCTGTGGTCCTTGTTTATCTGTCTGTATTAAATCTGGCAGCAGCAAGATTAATCTGCCCACTTTAATCAGCTGTTTAATTAATTAGTTTTTGGAAGTTCATTAGAATATCTCAGATCGAGAGCAAGTTAATTAGCTTTATGTCTGGTCACCACTCACCAGATAGGAGGAGTACTACACAAGTACTGGGGATGGATTACATTTATAGGGCTCAAGATAAGGTTTTGAATATGAGAGACGGAAACTGTACAAGGTTTAATTCTGGAATTGTGAATGAATGAATTTCAGCACAGTTTTGTAGTATTGGATAGTGAAGTAAGGGTGAGGATTTTGATTAAGGAAACTGAAAAAGAAATAGTCCGCCGACTATCAACTTTATCATAGCTAAACAAGTCGAATAACTTTGTTTTGGAAACGGTAAGAAAATGGCCGTAGATGGTTCAAATGATTACACTCACACTCCAAACCTAACAAAATACAAAAGTCACCAGCCGAAAAAAACTGACAATTAAATTTAGAGATAACTTGGATCGAACTTTTTTTAATTCCAAAAACAGTCGGACAACTATTAATCCATGAAGGGTTAAGATTAAATAAAAATCATCCTAACCTTGCCTCCTTATAAAAAAGGTCAATAATTGCATAAGAAGTCAAATGATAATTATAAATCTCAAATTCAAATTTTGTATAAGTCCGGTGGGCACATAAAGTATCACCTCATGTGGTTTTACCATGTGTAGGAGTTTTCAATAGTGGATTTCGGATTTTTATAAAAGAAAAATAAGTTCAATTTAGTTCGGGTACTTTTAGGTAAATTGAATAGAGCATAATTGATGAGGTGGGTAGTGTTATTTCTCAGAATATACGACGACTAAAACACAATATCTTAGAGGCAATCATATCGTACTTTTTAAGAAAATGAAAGAAAATAAAGAAATAAATCATGCATTAATAAAATTGTATGTATACGATGTATATGTAGGTATCCATCCGCGTGTTAAAATTGGTTGTATACATTTAATTAAATATAGGCCATCTAAAAAAGAGTGTACACTTAACCTTTTCTTTTACCGCGGTGGGGTCGTGTTCTAGGGTTAAGTAGAGTATTCGAGTACCAAGTTAAAGGCAATTAATCCACATTCTTAAACAGAGATAGTAATAGTATCTGTGTAATTACATACATTTGCTTTTATGTGTATTGTGTATATATGAAATCCCTGGGGCATAATAATAGACTTATTGGCTAAAAAAGAAACAACGACAGTGCTCACCTAGTCAAAAGGGAACATGTTAGCTAACCTTAAAGACAATGTTCTCATGTAATAAAAGTAGAAAATGTGGTTACCCTCGTAAATTCAGCAACATGGTACATCAGCTCCAGACACCTCACAAATAAATCGATGTTTTCCAAATCAAACGTGTAGGGCATGCAGGTTCTGTACTAATAACCTATCTTTTCAACTTTTCTTCCCATACACTATAATTCACTTATATTATCTTTAAAACGATAAAATTTATATTAATCACAAGTAAAGTATATGTACAAAACGGGTGCATAAGGCGTGCACACCAACCCAAACCTGGACAACAGTCACTCGCCGAAAAAGAGATGTCAGACTAAGATTTCCATGGCATGTTATATGTTTCAGAATCAGAAGCTGTGCACATATCTTGCATCTTGGAGTAATTGGCTTCATGAATCTTTGGTTTCGAGTTAAAACTTAAAAGTTTGCTTAGTAAGGTCTGGTTCTGTTTTGTACAAAAGCTAGCAGGCAGGCATTAACTAGTCCCAATTCTTGCTTGTATTTAAGACTCAAAGATTAGGATGTTAATTAATTACTCAGTTGTGGTTTAGAAGCTTCTGTCCTCTTCTACGTACTAGCTTAATTGGATGTGATTAGGCCTAGTTATGATCAGAAGTTTAACGTCTAATAAATTACTACCTCCGTCATGATTTCAATTTAGTTTTGTTGATCACTGTTTGGACACCTCAATAAATTTATGGTCAAAGTTAGGAGAAAGATTCAAATGAAACATAATTTCACGGAAGCGGAGGGAGTATGTATTTGTGTGTATAATAAAACAAAATTTGTAAGTACTATAAAGTCCAGATGAATATGATACAAGTTAAGAAATTACCCAAAAGGAAACCCAGGCAGGACGCTTTGCCCATTGATATACAGTAAAAAAGGGACCCAGGTTTATACCATCAGATCACATTTGGAAGGACGCTCGCTCTGTATTTTAGATAATTCAGAAGCTTTATTTTTAGGTATAAATCATAACTACGTACATTAAAAGGCAAAATATTTTATTACGTATAAACAATAAGTACATCAGTATGATCGGGTTATTATTATATGACGTTATTGTTACGAGAAACACTAGTTATCGATCTCGCATTTTCGATACCTATTGGGAATCTAATTAACATGCAATTTGGTGTAGGCAGTTAATTAAATTGCGACTATGTATATGCAGTTCATAGCCGACTTGATGATTCCCTGAATGTTTAAGCTAGCTGTTCATTTTTATTTTTATTTAAAAGAACTGATTGATTTTGTTTCCACATGTCCACGTATTCTCTTAGGGTTGAGAACCCCAAACGTCTCATGTTGTAAGTGCCCACATGCGGCACTCATGGAAACATATTGTCATGGAAAGAGGGCGGTCCCATGGAATATTATGTAAAATGTGGGAGAAAATTAATTTTGTTTCTAGAATTAAATAAAATATACGTATAATTAATATCCGGACTTTTAAATCATGATCGTTCTAATCTATATTTTCAACATTATTATGGATGAATACATATTTAAGCAAAGTTATCAATCAAGAGATACAAACAAAATGATCACACAAGTTATATAGAATAGGTAATTTAAAATTTGTCGCTTAGCAGTTTTTCTTCTTGTTGAAAACGGTAAAATTATTGTAAATCAAGAAAAAAAGTACCATACCAAAAGAGATGCAAGCTAAATATACATGGTTTAAACCAACTCATCTAAAAAAATTTGTCAATGGCAAGTACCCATATGTGCCTGTTATGATATCTTCTAAATCGTGACAAATTCTACCAATTTAAGCTATAACTTCTCAAAAATTCAGACGCCGCAACCAAAAATCGAGTTGACAAACATTAAAATTCAAGTAACCCATAGTTTACCAAACACATTCCAACTTCCAGCCACCAAAAAAACTTAACAAGATCAGTAATTGAAGAATAAATCATGATGATCCGGGTGTGTCGTTCAGCGTAGTTATTGGTAACAAATTATCAAGATTACCTGGCATGCAATACTTTTTTGAATCGTCAAGGTATTGTAACTTAAAAGGTAAGTTTTCGGAATCCCGCTCGTGTCATGCTTTTTTTCGGGTTTTGGGTCCTCTTCTTTCGAGCTTGAGTTTTCAAGTGTACTTCTTATGCACTTGTTACTTGTACATAATTGTGGTTATATAAAATTTTTGGTGTTCCCAAAAAAAAAAAAGAGAGTACAAGAAGTACTCTAATAGTTAAAAAATAACTGGCACGTGATACTCACGTGCTAGTTATATAACTTCATAATAATGAGGACCACATGGGATAAGGGATCGATGGAGAGGGGGGAGGGAAAATAGAAAAATGTTATAAATTTGGTAAATAAACGTAATTATACATTAACTTTTAAAAGCAAATATTTTTATAACAAAACTAATTTTGGTCTGTCAAACTAATAGATGCGTCCTGTATTCAGTATTAATTAAGACCAATATTTTATTTTATTTTGAAATTGTGATCACATTTCTGTGTGTCCAATTTAGAATTCATAGAGTTGCGATTTGGTGGGAATTCTGTAACGCAATTTTCAATTTTACAATCTGTAATTCACGATTAACAAGATAAGATAAAGATAGAGTGTCTAAATTCAAATGTAATTTTTTTTATGCAAGCGGCAAAGACATGATCAATATTGGTTCCCTGTTTTTTCCATGGTTACTTGAATTCCCGATTCATTGGTTGATGGGGAAAGGTATTACGAACCAGGTTGTGCTTTGTTATCATAATTCAAATGGATGTTCGTAAGTCAACATATTAATAAGATAGTCGAGATATATATGATTGGTTATGCATCAAGGTAAAAGAAAATGAGGATCATGTATTTAAGGCTTTAGATGGTCGGCCCGACACTAAAAATGAGTTGTAATATGAGAGACGTGGTATTTTCATTTTTTCCAATAACCTAGTCAGAAGTGAGGGGAATGCAAAATAATACAAATTAGATATGGAATGTGATTATTAGCAAAATGAGAGATGATGTTAGCTGATAGTTCTCTCCAAAGAAGTTGCTACTCTGGCCTATTTATATAGAGGTGATAATTCCTTAGAATTTGAACTGTGCGGGATTTCAAACCAATATTGAAACTTGGAGCAGGAGAGATATTGTCTCCCTCATGGTTGTATGATTAAGGTAACCTCTTAGTTAGTCCACACATTAATTCGGAGCTCTATACTTGTGACATTCTGGATGTAGTTTTAATAGTACGATATCGAATGTGGATGTGGTTTCAATAGGACCATGCTCACTCAAATATGTTAGATGAATTGTTCAAGGTGATGTGTTGTAAAGTATGATATAATTGATCAGCCTTATATACGTGTTAAGTTGTTAATGAATCACACTAATTTATACAATATATCAGGCTTGAATTTAGAGATGTTTTTCGAGGAAAGCTATATGTGCTAGTATAACGTTTGTCATTTCTTGACCCGTTAAACGTATAGACCAGTCAATTGATTTCCACCACTTTACGAATATGATGATTTAAAGTTTATAAAATCATTTACGCAATCTAAATACGATGTATATAACCTTTGAACAGTATGAATCTCAATAATGTAATTTAACCAAAACAATTCATACATTGAATTTTACAAATAAAAATGCACAAGTCATTAAAACGGTTTAACCATAAATACAATAAATTGTTGTCTCCGTCATCAAAATAAGCTCTACACAATCTTTTCACTATTCTGATTCTCAATAATACTAATTAGCAAGCCAATATAAATAAGTACCACGCGTTATGTAAAACAAATTAAATGGTACTTAACCTGTAATAAAGCTTCAAATGAAAAAAATGCACCCATAATAATGGCGTACGTATCCACAAGTGGGCCAACACGATTGTACACCTTTTACCGTGTTTTACTTTTACGAAAATATATTGACCACTAATGATTTTGTATTTATATATATATATATATATATTTAATAGATCTACTTTATTGGAAGAAAAGTTGCATACAAATGCATCTTGTAGAAATTACAAAAGACTTTTTTTTTTATAAGAAAGTGCACTAAGAAATGCAATATAAAAAGGGTTACTCAACTTCATACTTTTTTCAAGTCATATCCAAAACACTTGCCCTTACAATAAAGTCAAAAACCCTAATAAAGAGATTTACCGCACCTACCCCATTTATTTATCTTTTCTCCAATCCATTTCAGTAAATCCGTTATTCCGCCAAGCCCATTTAGGGTTAATTCCTCATTTCCGTGGTAAATCCGTTACCTCAAAATTTTATTAGGGTTTTGTTTCCCCCAACCTCAGTCTCGCTCCACTCTCATTCCCCACAACGTGAAATACACGCACCAATCAGAGACAAGATGAGTGCGTGGACCACCTCATAACTCGACAAAGACCGTTCAACCACCTCCAAAGTACCGCGCGTGTTACTACGCTCTGAAACTCGTTTGACTAGGGTTCACAAATCTATAGTGGGATGGTGATAAGCACCGCACCTCCCTATCGAGCTGGCACGGTCTGATTGGCTAGAGGTTTCATTTTCTTTTAGGTAAATTACATTCAGACTGTTGTACGTATGTGTGAACAGTGGAGTTTATTACATTTATATATAAAGCTCAGCTTCGGACAGAGTGTGTGTGAATTTTCTATTTCTTCTCTTTCTCTCTCTCTAAACCTTCTTCTGTCTTAAATCTTTCATTTCTTTCTTGTTTCTTTCTCTCTCCAACGAATTTCAACCTAAAAACCTTTAGGGTTCTGTGTTTCACCGTCACTCAAATTGAAACACTGAGATACAAATCAGGCCAAGAAAGTCGGGTTTGTGAGAAGCCCAGCTCGTGGAGGGTCAAACGAGGGTGGTTTTGCAGAAAACGGCGGAGTGAGACGGGTTAATCACGGTGCTGTTTGATCTGAGAAGCAGAAAGGTGCGATTTTTTTGCTCTCTGAATTCAATTTAGTTTCTTCTGTTGATGATTCTGGGACTGGAAATGATGTTTGTGATGGTTGTTTGGTGCGATTGAGCTAGGTTTGAGCTGATCTGCTGTTTTCCTTATCTTGAAGTGGGTTTTTATTTTTATTTTTCTTTTAAGAATTTATTTTATTGGTCTATTTATTCCCTGTCCTTTTTTACGTTTCTATTTCATTTCCATGTACTTCTAATCTTATCCCGATCTTTTTGTGCCTATTTCTTTGCATAAAAACGTTATCTTTGCGCGTAATTAATGTGATCTGATCGGTGGAGACGAAGCTCGCGTGCTTCGATAAACCCTAATTGAAGTTTGTGCACGATATACCATAAATTAAAATTAAACGGACTTGGCTTGAGATTTTGCATTCTGATCCCATATTCCATATGGGTTTCGACTTGATTTTTGACCAATTTTGACATATATACATCATTTCTATTCTTGACTGATTTTATACCAAGTCAAGATCACCTAATTTTATTTATTTTTAATTAAAGAAACCCTAAATTTATTATAGCTGGTTCTTCTTGTCTTTCCCTTATTGGTTAGTGTGGTAAGCCTTGAATGTATCTCGTGGGAAAATATCTGGATACTTTCTTTGTGTTACAGCTGTGATTTTGATGTAATGACAAACTAGGGTTTCTAACTTTGTCCTTGTAAACACTTACTTAAACTAAGCGAAGCGCCGCCACGATCACTTGATACTGTCACTGGTTTTCAAAGCATTGTGCTGTTTTTAACTTTGTGAGTTGTAACGGTGGGTCTGGTTTTTTAAGCTGTTTGCTGTTCATTAAGCTTCTGAATTATAACCCATGTGGAGTAATATCAATTAACAATCTGATATATACTGATACCAATTCATCCATTTATGCTGCAGGTTCATTTGATCTTATCTCGGATTCTGAGGTAACAAGTTAACTGATTTAATTTCTTGATGTTATGCTGCAACTGTTTGAAGCTGTAAACTAATTTTTCTGTTGTTAATTGAATCAGGTCCTTAATTTTGAGATGGGCAAGAGTACTGTGGATAATATAGAGCAAAGAAAAAACAAATCTGATTCTGTGGCTTCTAGTTCAAACAGCTTTGTGAAGATCAACTCAATTGCCATTGAGCTTGATGGTACTGAAGAAGTGATGGAGCCACCATGTTTAGATGATCAGTTTAGCATACGGTGAGAAACTTCCTGTGGTATTTGATTATCTTCTTCTTTTTTAACAGTACTATGTGAAGTAAGATAGAGTTCTTAGGTTTGCTAAAGTTTCTATTTTGGGAAGTGTTTTTTCCTGAGAGTTATGCATGCTTAGCTGACATGCTATTCAAGGTATATACTCGATTAGTCATCTAGTGTCCGTTATAATGTCGTGAGTGTCTATATGATTTATGTTGTTTAGTTAGTTAGATTGACTCTCAGGCCAACTATGAGCCAATTACTATGCCATGTCCGTAGGGGTTTTGTATTATTGATCCCAAGAAATATGCCCTCCTGTATGGAAACTCCATCTAGGTGTGAAAAGTGCTAATTCAAGTCCAACTTAATATAATTTGGATCCATCCCTTCATTAGTGTGTACTTGTAAATCTCTTCTGAAGTAATACCTGACCCCTCGGCTCGAATAGCTTGTATAATAGCTTGTGGCTGATTGTTAAGGATTGAATCATGTTCCGTTTATTAACATGCTTATGCACATGTATATGTTTTGTGCAGTGGCTACGTTGCTGGGATGAGTAAAGAGGATATCGAGAAATGTTATCCCTTTGAGACAAAAATTGGTGATCGTAAGTTGGAGGAGAATCAGATGGCAGACATTCTTCAGAAGTTAGAAGTGCCAAGATTTACATGGTGGGAAAGAATGGTTCCAGGTAAAATGGTGGTGGCTGCTGGAGGTGATACAAATGCAGGTCCCTCTGATCAGAATGTCAGGAGAGAGGACGATGGCTTGTCTCTACTCAGGGACATAGGTGTGTCATGTGTGAATGCTGAAATTAAGAGAAACTCTTTCATTTCTTTCGTCAACTGACTTGTGATGTTTAAACTGGTGGAACAATCTAACACATTTATATTCCGAGCGCTGCTTCATGTTGGCAATTATGGTCTAGGGTATCAAGTTCATTCTTTTGTGTCTTTGATTAATCCTGTGCAGGAAATATGATCGATCCAAGGAAATTTGAGGATGTGAACAACCATGATCGATTTAATGCCATACAAAATTCACAGACATGTGGCACCGAAGCGCAAAAGGAGATTATATGTAAGTCTGACTTACCTTTTCGCATAATGATTTACGACTTTTTAATTAAGCAAGTAAGGTACCTTTCTCTTCAGAGAACACAATATTGCCGCCTTAGTTGTGTCTCTTCTTAAGGATTAACCACTTGCTTTATACACAGGTACCAAAGACAAGAGAGGTCAGGGTAAATTATATGCTAATTTATCAAACAGTAATACGTTGGAGAGTAGCAAGAACAAGAACTCTTCAGGTACTCTTATAGTATGCACCACCAAAAGGCCTCAATATATGAAACTCTTGCGCATGTAATTAATGTAAAATGTGATTAATGTTTCTGATAAACTGACTTTGCTTTCTTCCAAAAAGCTGAGTCTTTGCCCCGAGTTTCTGTATCTAATGAAAGATATCTGCTGCCTTATGCACAGTTAACAAAGATAAAACTGGTCATGCAACTCCATGTTCTGATGTAGCAATTGTCAACCCATTCCGGAGTTGCGCAAGAGATGATAAATCTCCTGGTAAGTTTACGGCATGCATGTGTGACTTAATTTTAGGGGCTCGGGTTGCGTATAATAAGCTGCAGCAGATTTTTATTTGTTTATTTTCTTTCATTCAGAGGCTTCTGACATGTCACTTGTAGCTGACCCGCATCCTTCAGGCAGAGTCCATGATGTTGCAACAGAAAATGTCTCGTCTGAAAGTGAAGGAACTTCACGTCAAGGAACAGCAAAGTTGCGTTCCTTGAATGAAATTCTTGTTAGTGAAGGGAGAAAACAGGCGACTGCCACTCGCAAAAACAAATTTGCATCATCAAGCAGAGTACAGACCACATGCACAGAAAGGGAAAGAGGAGTCTCAGATCCCCAGCGTCAGATTGATGTCCCGTCAAATGCTGCTAAAGGTGCTAAGCTTCCTCCCAATAAACGGAAAGCTTCTCATGAAGAAGATAGACCAAATCCAAGTACAAATGGCCCACACAGTTCAGCTAAAAGATCCAAGGGGCAGGTGCTAGAAGTAGAAAGAACATGGAGGAGGGTGGAAAATTCTGACTCTGACCCAAGTCGAGATGCGGATGCACTTCCGAATTCGCAACTTGGTGCTAAGCCGCGGAGTTTGCCACCATTATTCAGGAAGACTCCATCTGGACAGCACATGGGGAAAGTGCCTTCTCTGTCGAAAAGCAAGAGGCCTGTAAATGAAACCATTGACAGACCTTTAATTCCTCCCAGCAAAAGCATAATGGGAGATTGCAACAACAAAGGAAAAGCACCCCTGGACTTGTCACTGAGCTGTTCTATAACTGATGGAATAAATTCTGTCCCTTCATCTCTTAGGCAAGATAGGGATATTCCTGACCTGAACCTGTCCATTGCAGTCAATACAACTGTGACACAAGGAAAGCACTTGCCCATGCTCTCGGATACGGGCCTGCCTCCAAATAAGAATCTGGTATGCACTGTTCTTTTACTTTCCAGTTGGGCTGAATGTTGAACTCTTTTCTGTAATTGAACTTGCAACAAGTGGTACTTAAGTTGTTGCATATGAATGACATATAAAGTGGCAGTCATTGTATATTATACTGCCGTCATTAAATGCTATAAAACTTACAACTTGCAGTTATTGTAAATCATACTTAGATTCGTTGTAAGTTTTACTTCATCAACTTGCAGTTGTCTATCCTTCAATCTGTAGCTATTAAGTACTCCATGTCAAATGTTGCGCAAAGCGTAAAGTTGTTTGAATTTAAATATAGCTTACTTGACTTTTTGGTGATCTCTTTTAGGAAACCTCTTCCTCTAGCAGTAGAGCAGTCACAGATGGTAGAGGGACAGTGTCCGAGCAGCAAACGGATAATCGAGCTACTGAGGAGATACCCATGGACATAGTTCATTATTTGAATGAGAACCAGCGTCAACGAAAGTTGGAAAACTCAAGAAAGAACTATCTTGAAGAATCGACCAGAGCATTTGAAGAATCGATCAGAGCATCTAAAGGAAGACAAACTGAAGCTCTTACTGGAATGGCTAGTTTTGGTTTTCCTAAAAGAAGCGGAATTGGGCAAAGTATTCCTATAAGCTTTACCCATCCACACAAAACTCAATTTGGCACGAGCAATTGGGATGACAGCCCATTCAGGATTGTTAGTCCATTCACCCAGAGTCCGCATTCCTTTAGTCAACAAAGGAAAACAGCATACTCGACCTCAACTCCATTGACATCAAGGCCAGGTCCCAGTGGAATGTCTGAGGCATTATGGCCGTTTAGTCGCCCGAATATGCCTCCTCCATTTAGCTTTCCCCAAAGCCATAATCGTCCATTTCAGGCTAGTAGCCCGGGCATTTCGGCTTTTTCAGACAGCTCGTACAAGGGAAAAACAGTGAGTGACATCAAGGGCCGAGAGGAAAAAAAGAGCGTAAATTGGTCCACCCAAAATTCTGTAGGAAGTTATAATCCTTACCCGAAGGATACATGCATTCCAGCAATGCAATTGCTATCTCTGATGGACCCAAGAATTGGATCTGGTTCTTCTGTGAAGGTTGGGCAGGCCAAGAGTATGCAGAATAAAGCCTTGTCTCCGGGCAATAACCATCCACAGGTTCACGGGAATGAGAACCAAAGCTTCGTGAAGGGTTTCTATATTTCCCAAAATGGACCGTCCAAGGACTTGTTCGGGTTGCGCTATGGTTCCTCTTATATCAACGAGAAAAATTCTGCTCTGTTTACTCGTAAGATCTTAGCTACCACGAGGGTTGATATTTACTCACTTTCTGTTTTTACTAAGATATCAACTTAAAAAAAACTTTTGCTTTGTTCTTAGGTCAATTACCACCACAGCAGAAGAGCTCCAAAGGGATTCTGGAAGGGCCAAGTAACCTTGCTATTCGGCCAGCAGTAAGCAATTTACCATTGGGACCTTGCACTCTCAACAAGAATCCAGCAGACTTCAGCATTCCTGATGCCGCAAATGAGTATACTAGAATCTCAAAAGATAAGAGTTCTAGAAAGAAAAACAACTTGAGAGAGAGATCTCGTGCCCTGAACCTTGCAGGACAAAAGAGACAAAGGGCGAACTAATCATGACATGATTGTGCTGATCTTCTCTCCATCTCTCCAGCTCCTTTTATGTTGTTTGTACCTAGTTTGTGTGCTCGAACCACAGTTGTGTTTGCATCAACTTTTGGTGCTAAAACTACAGTTTAAGTTGTCGTTTCCTTTCGTTTCTCCTTTTCTTTTTTTATTTCAGAAAAAGAAAAAAAGAAAAGAAAACGGGACTACATGTTGTTTTCAAGACTCCAAATTTTCAGACTGAGTTTTATTGATGTATACCATCTCAAGGTTCTTCAGTTCTCCCTGACGTTGGTTGTTGTAACTTGTTATGACCAGACTTGTTTTTCAGTTTTTTCTTTATTTCTTAATATATGTACATCTTCAGACCTCAGCTGAGGATAAGACAGGTGTTTGACTTGAAAAATGTTATAGTTATATACAACTTTTTTTATGTATAAAATTGTTTAGTTTACCAGGTTTCTTGCTTCCATTGTGCTTTTTCTGTCTTTGAATTCAGTGTGCCTACAGAGTAATGAGTTTTATGTGGGTGCTGATTAGCCATCAGCACAATAGTTATTCTAGTGATTTTTCTCAATCGCTATTTCTTCTGTCTGAATCGGACTAGCTGGAGCTGATTTTGCTCCACAACATTAAGGTAATGTTTTCGCTATCAAATTAATGCTTCTTTCTATGTCTGTGTGACTGTGTGGCTGGATTGATATTGCAATGCAGTTGTTGGTATCTCTTCCTGTTCTGCTGGTTCTTTATATTAGGCCTTGAAGGGATTGTGTTCTTCAAACGATTTTAGCAGCAAACAGGGAAAAGAAGACTCTTAGCATTTTTGCAGGATTTTTTTCTTTCCTTCCAAGTGAGATTGTTTGGTGGTAGACAACCAAGTGCAGATAAGCTTCCCCTCCAGCCAATATGTCGAGATTTGAGTCAAATTTGCGCAAATGGATCTAGTCTCAGAAAATTAAAGGTATGCAAGCAGGTGCTGCATGAATACAAGCTGGAAAGTGAATGAGAGTAATTATAGTTACTTACAACAATGCATGTAGATTGGACCAGTACTGTTATAAACACATGCAAAATCGTAAACATTCTACATAATTCAGATTACGGATATGATGAAACGCCTCAATTTGATTGCAACTCTTGCAAGCTTGGATCTGGGAACTCTCTCGATTTATACTTTGCTACATCATGCACTTGTACAATGGATATGATGAAACACCTCAGTTTGATTGCAACTGATCTTGCAAGCTTCGATCTGGAAACTATCTCGATTTATACTTCGCTACATCATGCACTTGTACAACGGATATGATGAAACGCCTCAGTTTGATTGCAACTTTTGCAAGCTTGGATCTGGAAACTATCTCGATTTATACTTTGCTACATCATACACAGCTTATACAAGGAGTGTTTTAATAATTTAATCCATATTTTTTCAGAGGTTAACCCCACCACCTATCTGGTAGAAATTTTCTGATGATCTTAATTAGAATGTGTATCAATCATCACGTTTCTAATCCCATGCATGTATCAGCTTCTACATATAGATCATGTAGCCCTCAAGATAAAATTAACTTATTCATTATACTCCATTTGAGATTGACCATCCTATAAATAACTATATACTGTTCTTTTTAGCTGAAAATTACTGGGTACTTAATTTTGCTATCGAATGAATATGCACGTTAAAAATGACAGGACGATTGACGACAAATGCCGTTTGCTTGGTAATATATCATGACCTGACCATAATTGCGGCTCTGTATGTAGCAGTGTACTTAAAGCTGCGATTGAGAGTGCAATGTCAATCTGCTGTCTGTGTGCCATAGCCATGTTGCTGTGAGGGACCTGCAGTTAGCAAACTAAAATTGCCAATGCAATTATCATCACAAAAAGTGGGTAAAATGCATAAATGTACCCCATGTTCTTTGAAATCTGCACACATGTACATCATGTTTCTAAAACTGCATGGATGTACTTTATGTTATCTAAAACTATGCACACTTGCTCCATATTAGAGAGTGTATCTCACTCTCTCAATATTATGAATTATGAATATATCTTTATTTACAAAAGTGCATATATTTTTATAAAATTTATTGTAAATTATTAAATGCAAATGTTTTAATTGTAAAAAAATCTATTAGAAATTATAAAATAAAAATAAAAATATTCTAATAATTATAATATAGATTAAACGTATACCAAACTTGCAAATAGTATTAGTAATATAAGTAATACTCAAAATTCAAGAACTTATGTATAAATTAAAAGATTCATATATTTATAAAAAAATATTATTTAAACGATAAATTCGATAATATAAAAACTATAACGCAAAAAACATAGAAATATCTAACATAAACTTTTTTTTTCACAATTCTTATAATTTTTATAACATATAGTATATATAAAAAATTACTATATATATTATATATATTTTAACGTTTGAAATAGCTTTTATAATATTATATTATATTATTTATTATTTTAATTATATTTTTGTTGATAATTTATTATTTATAAGTATTATATTATTATCTTCTTTCATAATTTGTTATGATTATTTGTTAATAGACAATAATATTTTGACATTTATATAATGATTCTTATAAATATATAATAAAATTTATGCATTAAAAAGTAATCCTACTTGCATGTTAAGAGAGTGAGATGTACTCTCTCGTTTTGTAACAAGTATGCATAGTTTTACAAAACATAAAGTACATTCATGCAATTTTAAAAACATTAGATACATCCGTACAGATTTCAAATAACATGGGGTACATATGTGCATTTTACCCCACAAAAAGTAAATAAAATTTGTGGATAATCCTTCAGTAATCAGTTTCAAATTCCATAACAGGAAGTTTAAGTAATAGCTTAAGCTTACATATGATCAAGGATCAATGTAATTATAAATGTTAATCCATTTGAGATCATAACGTTGTGCTAGCTCCCTTAATCACACGTTTAAAGTTTAAACAATAGATTGTTACTTTATTAGGTTTTGATCTTTGTTTATACTAATAGTAGTATATAGATGAAACTTTTTTATTGAAACGGTAAAAAGGAATATATTCATAGTTAAATGAAGAGTGAAATCATAAGTAATGCTCTAACGACTCATAAGATACAACGCATTAACACCATCGTCTGAACACACGAAAAGAAAACGTTAACGACAAGAACTTGAGTAAGCTTTAGCTAACATATATGGACATAAAAACGGTCATATCATCGTCCAGTAAGTCAATATTCATTTGCTGAACCAACAGTGAGAAGTTGCGCGCGATCAAATCTAATACGGGAAGAATAACCAATGTCCATTTAAGAGTTCTATACCTTATCATTATATACTGATGTTTATATGTCTAATTAAATTAAATACATATTACTTTTTTTTAAGTATATATGTATAGGCTCCAAAGTCTTTACTTTGTATCCAAACCACTAAATTAGAAAAAATAAAAATAATAATAATAATAAAGAAAACCACTCCAACTAACGGCGCACAACACACCGTATTTATTTGTTTGTTTAAACGAGGAATTAACCTACCCAAGAATGAAAAATCAAAAGATTTGAAGATAACCCAAGAATCTGAAATTAGGAGGTCTAATTCCTTGAAATATTTCATTAGTTAATTATGGTTTTTATGGTGAATTTGGTATGTTACCCCTAATCAGGTAGTTTGTTTACATCCTAGTATATTCCTTGATATCTGAATAATAACATGTGCATCGTTTTACATTTTCTATAACGGTAAAATTGTATAACCAATTCCAACCGGATTGAGGCATTCGGGTAGAACAATAACATATAAATCATATTTACTAATTGTTCAACAAGACCACTTTAAGTGGTCTTTTAATAAAAGACCACCTAGAGTGGTCCAAATTCACGGGTCGAGTTGACCCGTGTTTTATAAAATATTTTTTAAATTGAAATTAGCAACAATGGCTGCTTGTAAGCAGCAGTCATTGTTGTTGCAAAAGCAGCGAGCAAAAGCCCGTTGCAAATGTGCAGCGAGCTTTCGCTCGCTTCTATGGTGTCATCTATGGTCTGTAATGGACCATGGACAAGCTCCATGGATGGATCTGTTCCTTAGATCTATTTTTTTAATTAATATTTTGTTTGAATTAATACCAAAAAAACAATGTAATTTGGTCGATTTGGATGAATGAGTTTGCTAGAAGTGATGTTAGATTGAGACTGAAGGTGTTTCAATGGAGTATTAAAAGTTTTAGCAATTTTACATGGACTTAATTGCACTTTCCTAAAAGTCAAAACCCTTGCATTGGAGAATTAGATGGTGCACATGACATGTGGTACAATTTTGTGTATTTGGTTATTATTTTATATACATCAACCATTTCACCTAACAATATCACGTATTTAGGCACATAACATCACGTATTTATTTTTGTTAAAAAATTAGTGGTTATTTGTTATAAAGTTGTGATGTTTTGTTAAAGAATGAGATGTTTAAAAATATAGTTATGTTTTGTTAAAAAATTAGTGGTATTTCGTTAAATAATCAGTGATATTATGTTAAAAAAGTAGTGATATTATGTTGAAAAATTAGTGATGTTATGTAAAAGAAGTACTGATGTTATATTAAATAACTAGTGATGTTATGTTAAAGAATTAGTAGTGATATATGTTACGTTTAAGTATTGGTGATGTTAAATTGAAGAATCAGTGGTGCTACATACGTTGAGGAATTGGTGATGTTACGTTGAAGAGTAGTGATGTTACGTTAAATAAATAGTAATATTATGTTTAAGAATTAGTGATGTTATGTTAAAGAAGTAGTGATGTTATATATGTTGAAGAATTAGTGATTTATATTAAAGAATTAGTAGTGATGTTACTTTGATGAATTAGTGATATATATTACTTTGAAGAAGTAGTGATCTTATGTTGAATAATTGGTGATGTTACGTAAAAGAAGTAGTGATGTTATGTTGAATAATTGGTGTATGTTGAAGAAGTAGTGATGTTATGTTCAAGAATTAGTGATGTTATGTTAAAGAATAACTATCTTAAGATAGTTGTACATACAAATTAATTTTAATTCATTTTTATATTTTGAATTTGAGTAAACATGAAATGTTAAACTACATATATACTGATAAACTTTATACATTCACCGTTAAACACGCGAGTATTCT
>JAYMSL010001173.1:0-18388 GCA_036897195.1 Plantago coronopus
AGGGAATTTAGCACTGAATAGAAGCATTTCAGGCTTAGCCCACCAGTACTGAGTGTTGTAGACATACTCCATACCAGGGTGATTTGCCCTTACTCTTCTGATTTCCCTTATCCAGTTTGCCAGAGATTTGTGGCCTTTCCAATACATATCAGGGTCATTTTTCTTCTTCAGATTGGCCCTGCATCCATCTAGGATATTCTGGGACCTGAGATTTCTGATAAACCTGGCCATTGGTTGCAAGTCCACTTTAGATTTCTCTTCCAAGAGATTATACCAGAACTGCAATTCTTCCACTGTAGGATCTCCAAGTACCTCAGAAAAACTCTCTTCATCAATATAAACCTCATCTACCATCCTGATGTATTCTTCAGTGTTCATGTTATCACTATCATCATCCTGAGCCTCTTCTTCTTCTGGCTCATCAGGTTGGTCAGCCAATACATGCCTTTTCCTTTTGAAGGACTGTCCAAGAACCTTCTCAATGTTTTCATCAATCTTTTCATTCATTGAGGACAGATTCTCAGTCTGTTCATACATCGCTAGAACCATCTCCATCCTTCTTTCCTTATCAATCTTAAAGAAGTCAGCTTCCTCATCTTCTGCAGCAGCATAGAAATCATTGGTAGCCTGATCACTTCCTTCTGAGCTTGGTTGACTAGCTGGCACGGCTGAAATTGGTATTGGAGCCAAGATATCTCCTTCAAGCATCTCCTCCTTTACCTCAATAGATGATTTGGGTACAACAGGACTTAGAATAATCCTGGTGTCAGCAGAAGTGCTAACAACAGTCTGAGTCGAGCTCACAGCCTGAAAGAGCATACTGGAAGAAGTTCCAGTAGCCTGTGTTGAACTAACCACTGAGGCAGTAGCCTGAGCTGCAGATGCAGCCTGAGCTTTAGTGGCCTGAGGTGGTTGGGCTGATCCCGTTGATTTATCCCCTGTGCTAGTTTTGCTCAGCTTAGCAGGCTGGCCTGTTCCAGTCGAAGCATCCTGAGGACCACTTGATGATTTAGAAGTTCCAGTATTCCCATCCTGGTTCCCATCTTGGTCTTTGTCCTCATCCTCTTCCCCCTTTTTGGATCCATCATCCTCATTACATGGGTCAGAGTGCTTCCTCTTCTTGGATTTCTTGGACAGCTTATCCTTGATGTTCTTGTCCAAAGTAGTAAATCCAGCTGTTATGAGTTCAGTCAGATCATCCTTCACCTTCGTGACCTGATTCTGAGTAGCTACTTTACCCAGGCTCTTCTTCACCACCTGAGTTTCAGTTGCCACCTTGGCTAGCGATTCCTTCACATTCTTGGCCTCGGAATTGAACTGCTCAGCCAGTTTCTCATAATGCAGTCTCATGTTCTCCATCTCCTGATTCATCTGCGTCCTCATATGCCTCAGCTTATCAGTGTACTCCCTCTCCAGTTGGATTCTCAAATCCTTCATAATTTTGTCAGTTATGCTGACATTCAGATCTATGATCATATTCCGGATACGGGCAGTCTGAGTCACTATAATCCTTGGCGTCTGAGTAGCATCAGTCTGAGCTGCTTCAATGTCCTCCTGATCCTCAAATTCGAAGTCAAAATTGCCTTCATCATCTGATATGTCAGGCTTAGGGAACGTGTTTTTAAAAAAAGTCATTCGTTTTCCGGCAAATTTCTCTCTAAGGCTGGAAAATAAACTCTTATTAAATCTGTTCTTCAAGCTATCCCTACATATGTCATGAGTTGTTTTAAACTCCCTGATTACCTGTTAAAAGAGATTGAGTCTGTTATCAGTAAATACTGGTGGGGTGACAAAGACAATGATAAGCTTCACTGGTTTAGCTGGGATAAGATGTGCCGTAGTAAAAAGGATAGCGGTTGGGCTTTCGGGATCTTCGCACGTTTAATCTTGCTTTGCTAGGAAAACAAATCTGGAGAATTCACTCTGAACCCGATTCTCTTCTGAGCAGAGTGTATAAGGCAAAATATTTTCCTAATTCTGACATTTTCCAAGCTCAGCCCAAAGCTGATTCTTCTTACACTTGGAAAAGTATTTTGTCTGCAGTTGATTTGGTGTCTGCAGGTACTAGATGGAGAGTCGGCAATGGTGAAAAGATAGAGGGTTGGGGCGACAAATGGATCCCGGGTAATAACTCTTTTAAAGTTAGAACTCCGGATCTCCATCAGGAAGGCCCCCTACCAGTCTCTTTGCTTATTGATCATGCCACAAACTCTTGGGACACGACAATTCTCCCTTTCTTGTTCTGGCAGGAAGACGTGGAAGAAATTCTAAAGATCCCCCTACCCCCAGCAGATTCTGAGGATAAACTAATCTGGCACTACAGCAAGTCAGGAAGCTACTCGGTAAGATCTGCTTACCACCTGGGTATGAAGGAAAAGCAAGACAGGTTTGCGGAGCAGCGAGGTTCATCATCTGCTGTTGTCACTCGGAACTGGAATTTTGTGTGGGCAACAAAACTACCAGGAAAGGTGCAGCACTTCCTGTGGAGAGCTCTGAACGATATATTGCCAACTCAGAGTGCTTTGGCCCATAGACACCTGGAAGTGATTGATGAATGTAGGCTGTGTGAAGCCTCTTCAGAAACAGCACTGCATATACTACGAGACTGTACTTTTGCACGGCAAGTTTGGGCCCTTATGCTTTCCCGACAGATGTGATTTATGCTGCAGCTGAAACAGTATGGGATTGGATTAATAGGGTCCGAGTACGGCTGGCAAGCTCAGAATTTGAAGTCTTTGTGGTATGTTGGATGCTGTGGAGCAATCGCAATAAGGCGCGTTTCGAAAACTCTCAAGACAGCCCCATGAACTTAGTGAATACTGCACAACACTTTATAAGGTGCTTCAGACAAAATGACTTAATGCCAAAACCGAATCCACCCGCGGGCGAGCGGCAAGGACCTTGGGAGCCGCCAAGAATGGGAAGCATCAAGCTAAATTATGATGCTGCAGTTTCTAATAGAAGGGAGTGGGGTGGAGTTGCAGCTGTGGCGCGTGACCACACGGGGCTAGTATTGGCATGGAGGAGGAGGAAAATGCGCACAACAGTTGGAGTTGAAGCTTCAGAACTTGCTGCAGCTGTTTTGGCTTTGCAGTTGGCAGCAGACATGGGATATGGATCAGTCGTGCTGGAAGGGGACTCCAGTATAGTAACTAGAGGACTCCGAGACAGTACTAGCTTGCAAGGACCACTTGGAGGAATATATGAGCACGCAAAACAGTTACTCTCCAGCTTCGCAACGGCAGAAATCATACATGTAAGGCGGGAGGCTAATCAGTTAGCTCACCAGTTGTGTCACAATTTTGCTCAAGATGCGAAAGGTTTTGGGAGCCTACCTTTCGAATTTAGAGAGGCAGATTAGGTGACCTCATTGTTTACTGCTAGGCCATGGTTCTTAATGTATTTAGATAGGTTGACATGCATAGGTGTTTGCTGTCAAAAATATCTTAACTGATAAAAGCCTGCTGTAACATCTTTGTTGCTGTTGATTGAATGAAGCAATATTTTACTCTCAAAAAAAAAAAAAAAAAAAAAAAGATTTGAGGCTTCAATATAATGTACGGGCGAGGAGTTGCATCCGGTGCTAGACATAAGCTCTTATCTGATCGAGTATGTGTTCACCCAAAGTTGACTAAACAAACAGCTCTGCTCCATGCTCGAGGAACAGGTAAAGTCGTAAAGATCATTAAAAGTAGGAGCCTAGGAGGAGTCTTTCTTAACAAGGAAGAGAAGAAGTTCCAACCTCTAAAGTCTAAACGGTTACTAAAGGTGGACCCAGGAGGGGCATATAGGGCGTCCACCCCCTAATATCGGATGCATAATTTTTTCTTATTCAGTTATTCTTGACTAGGGATAGTGCAGGAGCATTCGGTTTCTTCTCTAACAAATTAGACGTTTACAAGAGGGACTTACAATAACATAATTCCTCAAATAGTGCGCTTTATGCTTTTGAAACCCGCTAGTTCTTCTCAACGATGAATGTGTGATACAGGGTAAAAGACTAAAAGTATCCGCCTGGAACAGTAGTAAGGACTGGTCCGGTTCATGCATTCAGTTTGCTATAGGATTAAGGAACCTTTTAGTAACCATTAGAACATGCACTCGAGAGCATTCCTAAATCTTGAGTAAAACGTTTCATTCGATTTATAAACACGGTTTAATTTCGAACACCCAGAGCATTGAGGATACGTTTTAAAGTAGAATGTCAAAAAGCACTTGAAATGATCTAAATCCAATCCCTGTATGGTACTTTGATACCAAGTGCTAACTACTGTTCTATTAAATCATTGGAAAAGAAGTTTCTCATTTCTTCATGCTTGCTTCACACGGTATTCCATTCAAAAGCATTCTCTCAATCTGAAGGCGAAGGCGACCTGAAGAAACTAAATAAGCTCTATACTCCCAGTTAATTGCAACACTATAAACAAAATGAAAGAAGAATAGTATAGTTTGGGACGAAGGAGTCAGAAGGATTCGACACAGGGTAAGTTAACTAAAAACCAGAAGTATGGGATAACCACTCCACGAAGCTCCAAGTTATAAACCTATAAATTTGATTCACTAAACAATCACTTTTGCAGTTCAAATGCAGCTCTAAGTTTCTGATAAGTTCAGTTCATAACAGTAACATGGACAAGTACTGCTGACTTCTCCAAAATCAAATGGCCACAATGCTGAACACCTGTAGAGGCTTCTACATAGATTTCACCTTTTCATGATAATATGCTTAAGATTAACACATTACAGTAAACCAAATTCAAATCAAGTTTAAGTGAACTTTCTAGAGGAAACTGTGAAGAATCATACCGAACTTTGAAGTTTGAAGCAAAATCTATGATTAGAATAAAATACCTCTTTTCATGTTCTCTTTGCAAACTTATTCTAAACACCAAAGGTAAGAAACAATATGGAACTAAACTAAGCAAAACAGCAAAGCAAAGAACCTGAAAAAAGTTGAACCCAACTACAAGAGCACCTTACACAATCCAATCTTGAAGTTTCAATAAACATTCCTTATTCCAAAATCATCAATTTTCCAAATGGGACTCTGTGCAAGCTTACTCAGGAGATCAAGGAACATTCCAATTTCATCGTCTGAAGGCTCCCCTCCTCATCCTCACCGTCCCCAAGCACCACCGCCGTTGCCACCAGTCCCTTCCTCCAAACCCCCCACCATCGCTCCACCGACACCTCCACCCATCGGTCAAATTCTTGGGAAGCCTTACGTTGACATAACCACACTATATGATCTACAGAAGGAACTCGGCAGAGGCCATTTTGGAATCACTTACCTCTGCACTGAAAAAGCCACAGGCTTGCAATACGCATGCAAATCAATTTCAAGAAAAAAGCTGGTAACTAGCAAGGACATACGAGATGTTAGAAGGGAAATCATGATTCTGCAGCACCTGACCGGACAGCCCAATATAGTGGAGTTCAAAGGCGCTTATGAGGACAGGAATCACCTGCACTTGGTGATGGAGCTGTGCTCCGGCGGGGAGCTTTTTGATAGGATAACTGAAAAGGGAAGTTACTCCGAAAAGGAAGCTGCCAGGATTGGAAGGCAGATTGTAAATGTGGTTCATGTTTGCCATTTTATGGGTGTTATGCACAGGGACCTCAAGCCAGAAAATTTCTTGATGGTGAACAGAGAGGAAGAATCTCCACTCAAGGCTACAGATTTCGGTCTCTCCGTTTTCATCGAACAAGGTCAGTTTTTCGTTTCCCTCTACTCTTAATCCATCTAATCGAGCAAACATGGTCCTCAAAATCATTAGCTATATCAACTCAAATATAGAACAATCTCATGAGATTTTTTTTGTTTTTAAAACCTCAAATCTAAACTATTCTACTCCTGCACCACCACCTCATAACTACAGTTTACCTGTATGGGGTTCGAATCTCCGACCTCTCAGCTACTCCAGCTTCCTTACCAATCTGACACCCAATCACCGATCTTCCTTACCAATCTGACACCGATCTCGGACCTCTCAGCTACTAGCTTCCTTACCAATCTGACACCCAATCACCGAACTTTCAGCGACTCGAACTTCCTTACCAATCTGACACCCAATCTCCGACATCTCAGCAACTCCAGCTTCCTTACCTATGACTACAGTTTACCTGTCTGGGGTTCGAATCACCGACCTCTCAGCTACTCGAGCTTCCTTACCAATCTGAGCCCCCATATCCGACCTCTCAGCTACTCGAGCTTCCTTACCAATCTGAGACCCAATCTCTGACCTCTCAGCTATTCCAGCTTCCTTACCAATCTGACACCTGATATCCTGAGAATTATATTTCGGGGCTAAACTCCTACAAACTGGCAACCCCAATTTTACCATTTCTTGCACAACTTCACTAGATTCTACGTCTCTTCCAAGTTTCTTAAGACTCCAGGCCAACCTCACGAATATTCTCGTTCCCATTATCCTATCCATCTGACATACTACCCCAGCATACATCCTCGCGGCCACAAAGAATGAACTATCTAACAAATCATCAAGAATCCACCTGTGAGTTTTGAACGGCACCTCAATCCCTTCCTGATCCAGTCTTCTCAGAAATGACAACTTGTTATCCAAACCATTCTGATTTATCAGCAACCAGTGGTACGTTTCGGAGCTTGGAGGCATTCCATATTCGGCCAGTATCGCTATAGCACTTTCGTGACCACTCCAACGAACACACGCCTGTGCAGCGTAATTTATGAATCTGGAATCCGGATCGAGGCCATAAACGCGCATCAGATCCACCACGTACTTCATAGCCGGAATATCCCCCGCCCTTCTCAGATATTTGAGGATCCGGGTAAAGACCGGCGTCGATTCACCGAAATCTTCAAGCTCCGCATAGTCCTTCATGCGATTGGCGGAGAACTCATCGCCACGCTTAATGCAACGGGCAATTACTCCGTCGAGCGCGTGCTTTCTGGCGGAGGGGAGGTTATCGGAGACGGGAGATACTTGTGTAGATTGATCGGCGGGGAGATGGTTTCCGGCGACGGCGGAAGGCCGGCTAGGGTTAGGGTCACGTGCGCCGGTTGCTCTTGAAATTGGGGTTAGGTTTTTAGAAATCCGGCTGAGTCTCGGCATCATTTTTAGCAGTTGTTCTAATTCCAGAAAAACAGGACTCGACAATTGTAATATATACTAAGTCTGAATCCGGATTCAAACCAAGACCGGATCCGATCCAATCCATTATCCACTCATCTGGACCGAACCTAGCCGTAGTAGTACTTTTACAGTTTTACAGATTCTGTTATTTACCTGAAAACATAACATTTCTTCTCCTGCAGGGAAAGTCTATAAAGAGATCGTCGGCAGTGCTTATTACGTAGCACCGGAAGTACTGCGACGACATTATGGCAAGGAGATAGACGTGTGGAGTGCCGGTGTCATATTGTACATACTCTTGAGTGGATTTCCTCCGTTCTGGGCTGGTATGCTGCTATCTATTGTGCTATGTTCTATGCGAACTTTTTGCCATATGTCAAGCATAAATGTACACATTTGTTGTTGAGGTACAATAGAATTAATGGACTGGATGTTTGTTTCACATCAGAGACGGAGAAAGGCATATTTGAAGCGATTCTGGAAGGAACCTTGGATCTTGAATCCTCTCCATGGCCTACTATATCAAGTGGTGCTAAGGATCTCATCCAGAAAATGTTAACCATTAATCCGGAAGACAGAATCACTGCTGCTGATGCCCTTGGTAACTAAATTGTTGATGAAAGTTGAAATGAACTCCGGTTTATAAGTCAGGACTATATATTTAAAACTGTTCTTTGTTAATCAGAACATCCGTGGCTCAAGGAAGATGGTGAAGCATCAGACAGACCGATTCACAGTGCGGTGCTAATTAGGATGAAACAATTTAGGGCAATGAACAAGTTGAAAAAACTTGCTCTCAAGGTATGTAAATGAAAATCAACAGCTTGCATTACAGATATACAAACTTGGCACAAAAAAGAACAAAAGAACGCCTTTTCATTCGTAACATTATGTGAAGGTTATTGCTGAGAACCTTTCGGAAGAAGACATTAAGGGTTTGAGGCAAATGTTCAACAATATTGACACTGACAGAAATGGTACTATCACATATGATGAGCTGAGGACAGGTTTAACGAAGCTCGGATCTAAGCTTAGTGAGTCAGAAATACAGCAGTTGATGGAAGCGGTAAGATGTTTCTCCGTCTCTTCCTGTTTTAGTCTGTAAATTGATAAATAACAATGGCAACTTGTTACAGCAAATGTACATTTTTTACCCTGAACAGAATGCATCCGGCCTGATGATAAAAATGTTAAAATTTTCATCTCCAGGCAGATGTTGACAACAGTGGAAGCATAGACTACATTGAATTTATTACTGCAACCATGCATCGGCATAGACTTGAGACGGATGAGCATCTGCACAAGGCCTTTCGGTATTTTGACCATGATAATAACGGGTATGTGTTTGATTTGACGCAGTACCAGTAGGGAGCCATTCCTTGTGCAGGAGTATTCCTATTGTTGAAATGAGTTTAACTGGTTTTGTTTAACAGATTTATAACAAGGGATGAGCTCAGACATGCTATGACACAATATGGTATGGGAGATGAAGCTACAATTGATGAAATTCTAAATGATGTAGACACTGACGGGGTAAGTAACATGTTCGTGGTTTTTACAAGCTATGAAGATCTCCCTCTTCAGAGAAACCTGCCATATATCTCGGGGTTCAAAAAATCTGTGACAAACTATGAGGATGCACCGTGTTATGACTTATGAGTCATCAAACTATATGGAGAACTAACTTATTGTTATGTCTGAAACTTCTGATTATTGTTTGCTTATTGTTTCACAGGATGGAAGAATAAATTACCAAGAGTTCGCGAATATGATGAGAACAGGAACACCTGGATCTGTATCTGATAACCAACAGAGAACAGACTAATTAGTTTCTTGCAACTCTGGCAGTACATTTATGCGGGACAAATTGGGAGCGTATATATTGTGCCATTTATATCTGATTTCCTGTATTTCCTCAGACAAATGCAAAAGATTGTAAAACTGGAATATGATAAGCACCAACAAGAACACCAAGTCAATTAGAAATGTTCAGTTACTGATAGAAATCTTGATGTGGAATAAAAAGTTACAAGAAGTATAGAGTTAAGTTCATTGCATATACGCGTATCTCCTTACAAACAACCAGACTCTTAAGAACTCAATACAAATTTGTGGGAAGTCTAATTTTCCTGAAAACATGAAGATGTTGTCACATTTAACAAATAGTCCTGGACAATCTTGGTGAATATTAATTTGATATGCAATGTTGCCGCAAGCCTGCAACCTCAATCACAAACAGATACTTTCACCTCGCCTTTTGCTCGCAATAATCCATGGCAACAATCACCACCTCATGTAACACATTATGATCTGCTGCAAAATCGATCATCTCCTACGGCTATTTAAGCACACCAATCCAGCTCCCTTCCATGCTTCACAAGCTTTCTCTGTCCCTTCCACCACGTTCAGCACTGGAAGTCCTTCCTGCTCCATTCGTCTCACAAACCACAACGCCTTGCCCAAATTATGCATGAAAGCCGCATGTATTACCAACTGGTGGTACGCTCTGGAGTCTGGAAAGACATTCCGTATTGCCTCACTGTTGTCAACACACCATTGTAGTCTAGGGGATGAACGGACGCCTCTGCAATGTAATTAATGGTCCTGGAATCCGGATTGACGCCCCACAAGCGCATCAAATCCACCACGTGCCACATAGCGGTAATAAAACCAATCATGCCATGAACCTAACAGTCAACAGTCTTATGTTTTTGTAATTTCCCCATCAGATTTATGCGCACTGTTAATTTCCATTACAAACTGCAGTAAACAATAAAAGTAGATGATTTCATTACATACTTATTTCTTTACAAACAACCATAGAAACTCAGAGCACATACAACGCTTCGATAACAAGGTATAAAGCTGTCATGAAAACTATGAAGATACGCATGGTTACACATTGTACACACACATACACACAGAACAACCATTCCTAGACAATCTGGACAAGCTCAACTAAACCTGCAAGGTTCTTGCAACATCAATCACAAACCGATACTTGACATCGCCTTTTTCAAGGCGTTCCATCGCCTTATTCAGATAATCCATCGGTACAACCTCCACCTCAGGCAACACATTATGCTTTGCTGCAAAATCTATCATTTCCTGCGTCTCTTTAATCCCTCCGATCATGCTCCCTCCTACCATCTTCCGTGCTGCTATCATTGGGAAAATTGGTAGCTCAAGTGACTTCTCAGTCACCCCGACCATCACAAGCTTCCCGTGTGGCTTCAACAGGCTTAACAGTGGCTGAATAGGATGAGCTGCGGATACAGTGTCAAGTATCCCATCTAGACTACCAACTGCGGCTTCCATTTCCTTTGGCACGCGGCTGACGATAAATGAGTCCGCGCCGAACTTTTGGATGGCTTCGATTTTTTTGCTAGCTGAGGTGCTGATCACTGTAACTTTCATGCCCAAAGCCTTGGCAAACTTAACTGCAACGTGTCCCAAACCTCCTAAGCCGACCACACCAATGTGGAGACCTGGCTCGTCTAGGCCATAGTATTTCATTGCACTATAAGTCGTGACACCTGTGCAAAGCAAGGGCGCACCGATATCAAGAGGTAGTTTCTCCGGCCAGCGGATGATGAAATGCTCGTTTGCCACCATGATGTTCGAATAGCCTCCGTAAGTGTTTGTGCCATCGGTGTCAACACTGTTGTAAGTGAACACCTAGTAAGACAAGTAGCACGTTATAGACTTCGATTAATTTTCAGTCAGAACGAAATGAATACTGAACGACAATATTGCTTACCACTTTAGGGCAATAGTTCTCGACATCATTGACACACTGTTCACATTTTCTGCACGAACGAACCATGCAACCAACACCGACTTTGTCTCCAACTCTAACCTTTTTAACCTTGGCCCCGACCTGGGTCACCACTCCGACAACTTCATGCCCTGGAACTATCGGGTAAGTAGTGAAGCCCAACTCATTTTTTATGAAGTGAAGATCTGAATGGCAAACGCCACAGTACAATACCTTGAACTGCACGTCATGCTGACCTGTGGCACGTCTTGAGAACTTGAACGGAGAGAGCACGCCAGACTGGTCCCAGGCAGCCCACCCTACCGCCTTAACAGGATGCCGTGTCTCTGCTATTCTCGAATGCTGTCTCTTGATTTTCGTCTTTGATCCAAAGATTGAAGGAATCAGATAGTAAAGAACAGCAGCAAACAGAGATGTTAAAGCTGCAAGATATATCTTGTGATCACTTGCCAGAACTGTATCTACTATAATTGACATGGTTGCTCAGTTTCGAATTAAGGACTGGTTTTCGAACCATGTACTTATGGCGTTTCGTTTAGATGAATCGTGTAATTTCTAGAATATGATACTAGCAGGTTGATTCTTGAAATCACTGTCTACAAGAGCCTAGAATTATTCGTGCTCCTAATTACAATCAAAGAATCGAATTAACTTTTTAAAAGTACTAAACAGAAGCAAATACTTTTCGTTCTTTTAACGATTACAAGAACACTTTTATGTTAAACAGAGCAAGTTACATTTCATTTTAGAGCCCTCAGGACTTAACGAACCGAGCCGGTTCTGGAAAATCGCTGCTTCATGTAAGTTACAAAAACTGTAAAAAATAAAACAGAGAGACTTGCCTGTTTCAAGACACATCTAGAGAGCCTTATACTTGTATACATCTTACACTCAAGGAATTGATTCGGTAGTCACATTTGGCACAAATGATTCTTTTCAATGAGATTTTTCTTGCATATTAATTTTAATCAATTCAGGGCAAAATCATTCAGTACAAAGGGCGATAGCGGTGACGCTATGCTGAGGTGCATATCTGAAGAGAAGCAAAGTAACTACTAGAATTACAGTGCAGAATGTGGCTCATCACTGCAAGGAACATTCACCTAGACCATGTCTATTAGGCCAAAAAACGAAGCTCCACACAAGATAGCAGTTGCTCAAAACTAGCTTAGACATTTTCTGCAGGACCAACTGCCCAGAGGATGAGAGTCTAGCTCAGAAATGATGTTAGATGTTAGCAAGTGCAGGTCCACGATGCTCGGACCACCACCTAGAGAAAGAAAGAAAAATCAAGAAATGTTAATCAACGTCAAGGAGCCAATATTATTAAGTGGCTGGTTCCCTTTCGTAATTTTGTCATTACAATGTAACTATTAACTCAAATCCCTCATGTCAAAGGCAAATTGGACGGCCACTAAGACAAAGAGAAGAATGTATGATACAAACTACTAGACGCAATTTATATGCACCGAGGGGACTTGCCAAGGGCCACTCATCATAAGAATCCTCAACGGTTTGACATTAGAATTTCTATAAATGGTTCTCAAAAATAGAGGTGCACCCATCCTTTATAGTTGTGAATATCATTAATAATCGTTAAGGATTTAAACTTTAAGTCATTACAATTCTCCCTCCTTAAATGAGGGATGACGCATGCCCCAACTAAGTCACAACCAAACATATGTACCCCCCAACTTATGAGGTCCTTGGTACTTCTAAAAGGGCACAACTTTACTCTTCTATTTAAAAACAGTAGTGTTTCAGCCAATATCTGTATCTAAAGCAGTAACGCAGTCAGGTTACTCATTTAAACAGCATCATATATTACTCCAAGAAAGATACTCAAACAGATGGACCTCTAACCTTCAAAGAGTTGAGCATTGACAACCTCAATCAGTATGCTCCCGGGCCCGTACAAGTTTCCTAAAGAATGGCTTCTCCTTCTGGTAGCTGGTGTAGAAATAAAACATATTTATTTATCAAATATATAAAAAAGGATTCTATAATTCAAAAAAAAAAAAATCACAAGACGATGAGGTGCTGTAGTAGAAAACAAACGGAAACAGCTTTAGAGTAATGAAACCAATTATAATAACAGCACTAATACTCACATCACAAAGGCTGAAACACTGAAACAAGCAAAACCAAAGGAGAAGTGAATTAAAAAGGTAGCCCAGAAATCATCACGGTCCAGGTACAGTCTCTCAAGGATGAAGGTAGCCACCCCTGAAACTAGAAACAATTCATAGCCCCTGGGCAAGCAACCACGGAAGGAAAAAGCAGAGGACCCCTGAACAAGCATAATCAGTCCATCAAAATTCACTAGGTACACTCAGATTGGAACTGTAAAAGCAAAACAATGATGTATCAATAGAAATAAATCTGTACCTTAAAATATTTTTTGATAAAGACTGCCGAGTAAATAATCCGCAAAAGCATGTCTTGATTGAAGTCAAGGAGGCAAGAGAGTATAGTACTGCTACCATCATCTCAAGAGGATAGAAATAAGTATCAGGCATATAAAAAAAAGTAAAGACATGCATAAATTTGATCAATCCTTCATCTAGCTATATGTGAGGCTAAAATCATGGACAGAAGCCACTAACATATGATTAATATCATCCACAAATTTCTCTGCAAGGATTTAAGATTTAATTGAATCAACACATATAAATGCAATTTTTTACTGAAGAGTGACGACACCGAATAAACACTGAGATCCACCAACACTTTGAAAGTATCCTGAGTTCAGAGTACACAGATTGGTTTTGAGGGTTTTGAGATGTCTTCAAATCCAAGAGATTGCATCATTAACTGAAAAGATGCTTAGTCCTTTTAACTCAAGAAGTTGCAGCCCATAAAAGTCATAAAACTACATTTTTAAAATTTCAAAGTAGATAACCTCAATGTAAAACACACAGAAGTGCACAATCACATTAAACAATAGTGCAGCAGAAGATAATAAGCGAGGAACTTAAGTAGAGTAATGACAGACGGAATAAAGGATACTCAAAGAATTTGCTAATATCAATCCAACTGCGCCTGCTCTTTGAATAAGTACGATATTCAAGACTACATATATCACCGAGAAGACAAGCAATGAATCGTTGGAACGCTTAAGCTGATTCTCATTTGCAACTGCGTGCAAGAATGCTTCAGATGTTCCTGAGAAAAGATAAAAGAAAGTAATTTACTTTCCAATTAAATGAATATTTACAAGGTGCTACTCCACCAGTTCAGAGTTGTCAACTCAACATGCTTTTACCATGTCAAAGAGCTGGAAAATACTACTACTACTGTTAGTGTTTTAACAAGACCAAACTATCACCATCATAGTCAGGTAAAACAAAGAAGACCACCATCATAATCAGGCAAAGAAAGAAAAGTTTAACACATAAGAAATAAATTATTGGTCATCACAATTGTATTGTTAGTGATTTACCGTTCATCGCCAAAACTACCACATAAAGACAATAATATTTGAGTGCCGTTGAAGCTTCTCCATCACTCCATTTACGCCCATATAATATTCTGACAAGGGAGTAAGAATAGCTTGGACCGAATGCAAAAACAGCAAGACCTGTTAACAAAGAAAGCAATTCTTAGGCATGTAAGAGAAGACACTATCCATATGTAAAATCCTTACTGCCATAAATGATGAACATAATCACACATCATGCCAAATGACTTTTCAAATTTACATTAATTCTCCAAAGATAACAAAACAAAACATAATACTCATGAAGGTACAAGCTACTTGTATATGCAAAACTGCTTTACCTTGTAGCTTTTCCCATTATTGAGAATGATAATATAAGTGTTAAGATAAGAGATCAAGAGCTTTTGGCAGGTTGATTTCTGGTATTGCAATTGCAGGTGATGAGTCTACTATTGAAGCACAATTACTGATTTGCATCAGGAACTAAGATTGTAACTGAGGCTTCACTTGACATCATTCACTGTGATATTTCATCACATGATCCACAATAATGCAATTGTATCAGGTTTCACATTTCTTTTTTTTTTTTTTTGAATTCATTATTAATACCCTATCATCTTAGATTTGCACAATAGTGCAAGAGGCAGTACTCTATAATGTCTACAGCATCAATTATTTACACAGATTAGATGTCCTATAGTAAGAACTAGTAAGGAACAGTACCCCTTGACTTGGTCATATCATCGAGGTGGTGACTTAAAAAGTTCTCTAAATTGTTCCTGAGAGCGTCGCAAGGACACATCATATTATAAAACCACACCTAGAAATTCCATTATTTTGGACATCTTTTTGTGTAGTAAATTATCATCTTGAATACTCACCAGCCTTATCAAATCAGAACTAGTATCTAGCTTAAAACACTACATACTAAAAAACTAGCCATGACATTTTTACACCACAAAAGGCGCAATGCATGTAATTCTCCAAGAAAAACTGTGAAAATACAAATACCTATTAAAAGAACAAGTTTCATAGCATGAGTGAGACTCCTTCCAAGATTCTTCTGTTTCTCTCTGTCATCTCCTGCAAGGACATAAAAGTACTGAGATATTTGTATTAGGGATAAATATCCCACTTATATTTTAAAAGTTAAACTGCATAAGAGCATTAGATAATTATGCCCTCAAGTAAGCATGGTGATTTGGTCAAAAACACGGACACAGCTTTGCTAACTCCTTCCTCAATGCAATATGTCATCCTATATAAATCTGTATCCCAAGTCATACCATGACCAGAATTATTAGATTTGCATGTGCAAGCCTCACCAGCAAATTTTTGTCTTACAGCCAATTCATCCAACAAACAATAATACACCATTTGTACATATTGAAAAAAATAATAATATCCACATTCTCATTCCTGCTGAAATCTAAGTGAGCATGACTAATTATGAGCTTCCATTAAAGTAGCCTATATCTGATGTTAAATAAATTGCTGGATACTAGTTCTAATTAAGTCTCATAATACAGATGAACTGAGACTTAATTCTTCTTAGTTCGCTCGCTTGGAGCGCCACGTAAGCAAATTCATGTTGACTAGTTGACTTTGGATTAAATTTGCCAAAGTTGTCACATGTTGGACTAAGGTTGCCAACGCACTGAAAAGCTTACCTGCTTATGCCAACCTATCATAGTTTAATGGATGATTTATGCCGTTCTCCCTGTAGATATACTATGGCATACAAAAGGATTACGGAAAAGACAAGAAGTAAACCTGATGCCGACCTGGCAAATGTGGCATATGAACTTTCTTCAAATGGAAGAAAAATCAGTCTCACTACTAAGCTCCCTGAAACATCAAAACAATGTTTGTAATATACAATAACAGAATCATATAAAGCTCAAAATAGCTTTTTTTCCCAGGAAAAGCAGCTACAACTAAGTGACAAAACTATACCAGCTTATGCAACTTATTTTATTTAGGCAATGAGTTCATAAATGCCTGCATACCAAGTTTATCTACGAGGCCATAGACAGCTACGTTATAAGCTGTATCCCACCATACAAGAACCAACTTTTCACCCTCCTGAAGAATCAACTTCCGGAAGGATTGAAGAGTAAAAACTAGACACAAGTTTGCCAGTGGCCAGTCATAGGTCATCATACTCCCTATCCTGCAACAATATTAGCTGTTTAGGGTGACAGGACAGCTGAAAGTACAGACCAATTTTCGGTATAAACATTACGTGACTCAAATTTGAAGTTAAGAACCCACAAGCTCTGTGACATTAAAAGAAAGCAAACACAAGAAAGGAGTATAAGATGCTTCAATCAAGATTTTGAAAATCCAAGATTTCCATTTTCCACATGAACAGAAACTGAAAAGAAATATTGTGCACTTGGGATGAAAAATATTTGTCTTCACAATATCTTTAATTTCTTCAAGAGACTAAACACTTATGTGAACAAGTCATATATTGGCTAGGAGAGTAACATTTGTATTGGAAACAAAATCACAGAGGTGATATGCATTTTATGGAATTTATAAACAAAAGGGTGTACCACAGAAAGCAAAAATCCAGGAGATTAAAATTATCTCTGTCAACAAGAGAAGAATATGGTACTGTATTATTTTGAAAACTGGCCAGCAATAATTTCAAACCTCAAGGTCATCTTGAATTAGTAGTGTTCAAGATTGACTGGAGAGAAAAATAACTGTTTTGCACATTCTAGCTACAGATAAAAACGAGCCTCCAAGGATGGAAGGTACCTGAATGGAAACAGAACAGAAGTTCTATATACACTGAATAAAAGGAAGTAACCCCAATATCCAATAAATATAGAACCGCCATATGCAGCTTGTGAAAAGGAAAATATAATTGATTTCTCCTGCAATTGGAACAATACTCATATAAACAACCAATCATAACAAGTTTAAGAAGCAAAAAGGTGATAAATCAACTCACTTAAGTATCAGTATAAACTAAAAGAAGGCCATGATCCAGGAGAATAAAAAATGTAGTATGCGATTTTTTTATAGAATTGATAAAATAACAGTCCATTCGTCATGAGACGGAGTTAAGAAGCCAGGTCAGATGACACAGGATACAGGTTAAAAAGAAGGCCAATGGATGAAAAAAATTGGTAACCATGCATACAGGCACCAATCTAGCATCTTAATATCTTGATGCAATAAAGTAACCAGAAAAAAAGTAAGTTGTGAAGGAGAAAACTTATGTGAAGTTATGTGAAGTTTTCCCAGTGTAACCTCCAACTGTATGACTTATACAGAAGAAAAAAAAACGAATATGAAATTCCAAATACTCTTTCAAATTATGTAACCTCCAACTATATTTCAACTTCACTAGCTATTTGGATTTCAAAAACCATTGGCTATGGGTGGAAGTATAATCCGCAAATGATAATTCTAATTCTTAGGCAATTCTGGCCCCCATTAGATAAAACTAAAAGATCAGAACTTCAATATTCTTGAATGACAATGTTCAAAATGTTGGGTGTTACTTCACTAAAGTCAGCAGAAAAGTTTACATAGTTTCACATTCTGTATCAATCATTATCCACATTGTATACAAACCAGGCCAGGTTGTTTCACGATGAGAATGTATGTTGTTGCACAACGTGTCAAAGTGGCAAAAGTTTCAACCACAAGTCGCAATCTGAGAAGAAGCAAGTTCTGGGACAAAATATAAACGGGTTCCGCCAATAGCTCAATTAGACAAGCAAAACCTGCATATAATAGCAGAACTATCATGATAAATCTCAACTAAAGCAAAGCATGTGCACAGTACTTGATTTACTATTACAAATATGCTTTGTGCACAAAGGCCGCCCTAGACAATAATCACTAAACAAGTAAACTTCCAGATATGTAAAGAAGTTCATTGATCCAACCCCCACCACCCAGAATGGTATTAGAAGAGAAGAAAAGTCAAGTAAGCAACTCCAGAAGAAATATTACAACAAAATAAAGGGGCAAGGGGATGAAAAAGAAGAAATAGATGGATATGAGTCTGAATGCGAAGGACAACATTCTGAA